>CAEGAD010010375.1:0-15301 GCA_903067055.1 Poeciliopsis paucimaculata
GTCACAACCACACAGCACAATAGAACCCGATCAAACCGTTATACCTAGGATTTCTGTCGCTAATGTGTCTCAGGTTTGGAAAATGGGCCGACAGCTCTAAGATCGTGTAGTGCGCTGGGACTTACACTAAGGAAATGAGGCAGGGAGGGTCAATGGAAGCACCGGAGTTGAGCCTTTTTTCATTCAGTGTCAAAAACAGAAAGAGAAAAGGGCCGGATGAAACGATAAAGCCGATAATTGAAATGAAGTCGATAGTTTTAATTTATCGTTCGATTAATCGATTTATCGTTTATCGCAACAGGCCTATCTCAGGTCCAGCTCGTCTCTAGAAGCCAAGTGAGAGAACCACCTATTTTTAAAGGGGAGCTTTCTGATTCAGTTACAGTTGATGAATGGGAGGACTCAATGAGAAATTACATAAAAAAGAGTGGTGTACTGCAAGAACACCAGGCTGAGGAAATCTTAGAGGCAGAGCAAGGGATGTTGTGAGGTGTGGAATACGCAGCTGTGGAATTGATGTTCAGCGCAATCCACAAGCCATCTACTCACTTCTGCGCAAACGTTTTGGGTCTGATCAGTGCTCCCCCGTATCACTTGCTGATTTTTACTCAAACCGGCCAAAAGAGAATGAGGATCCATTCGAATATTGACTAAGATTAAATGGAGCTGCTGATGTTGCTGTTGGCCGTCTTAAAGAACAGGGTAAGACCTTTAACAGTCCAAGTGTGGAAGTTACTCGCATGTTCATCAGAAACTGTCCATGTAAAGATTCCCACCTTCACATCCAAGACCATAGAAAAATGATCAGCACAAGAAGTATCATATGGAAAAAGGACTGAGGTCTGCTCAGATGGGAAGCAGAATCAGTGTGAACCGGGCAGAGGTAGACCGCACAGCGCCCACATCAGTTCATAAGCAGGAACTGCAACCATGTGTAGCCCCAGACAATTCCACTATGGACAGGCTGATTGGCATGTTGGAGAAAGTACTACTTCAAGCCCAATGCAACTTCCAGTCCAGCAAAAGGCAACCTGTTAAAAGCCGGTTGCCGACTGTTAAAGGACTGAACGACATACCATGTTCTGTGTGTAATGACAATTCTCACACTGCACGTACGCACTGCCGCCAGAATAATCTGTGCTTCTTCTGTCATCTACCTGGCCATTCATGTCGAAACTGCCGTCAAAGAGAGCAACTGCAGGAAAACTGAAAGATCTGCGTGGAGGGGAGGATAGCGCAGATCGTCTCAGTGACAATCCCATCTTGGATTCTTCTGATGATGACAGTGAGACATTGTACATTAATTACAGCAGAAAAGTCCCACCACAGAAAACATTGATTGTACAAGCCCCTCAGAGACTTTCTAAAACTGACATTTGGTTCTACACAGATGTGACTGTTGGAAGCAAACACTCTCTCAAAGCCTTGGTTGATAGTGGATCAGTGGCACCATAAGTGAGGAGACTGAAGCAAAACTATCAAGCTGTCTCAAAAACCAGGATAAGAAACCAGCTGCTGATTTTGTTGTTGTTGGATGTGGAGGTCATGTCATCACACCCTCTGCATTGTATGAACTCACTCTTAACAGTTTTTGGCTTTAATGTCTTAATCCCTGTTTTAGTGGTTCCGGGCCAAACTGATGAAATGATATTGGTAGTAATGCTATCAAATGGCTGATTTCACAAATGAAAGCCTCTTTTGATGAGACAACTGACTGTTCCTCTCAGAGAAGCGTTCACAAAGACAATTTGCCCTGTTTAATGTCTCTGCTGTCAGACTCGATGTCCTGTGACCCAGGCATGAAACCCATTAAGGTGGGCACAGCCAAACTCAAAAGGTCTGTTACTCTCCAGCCCCTGACTGAACATTTAGTTTGGGCCAAACTACCTACATCTGATGTTTCTTTAGTTGGATGTTCAGTCATCATTGAACCAACTCAGTCCAAGTGCAGACCCAGACAAATTCTAGTGGGGAGAGTTATGGCGTCATTGTATGGTGACACAGGGTGTGTTCCTGTCAAGATTGTAAATCCAACTGAAAAATCTCTCACTCTGCGAAGAAACGCAAAGGTAGCCGATGTGTACACTTGTGTTTCTGTACATGCCTTCACCAATCCTGAGTGCATCCATTCCGACACACAGTACACGAAAGACCCTGTAAAGACACCATTAACTGACGAGGAGATGTCTAATAATCTGAGTGACTTAGGACTCCAGGACATGGACATCTCATCTTGTGAAGTCTCCCTTGAATGGAAAAATAAGTTATTGCAAATCATGTATGAATACATCTTTTTTTCGGCATAAAATGGACTGTGGGGATGCTACAGATTTTGTGCACAGAATACATCTTGTGGATGACAAGCCCTTTAGACTACCATACAGGCGTGTTCCACCCTGCCATTATGAAAAACTGCGCACTGCTCTGAATGAAATGGAGGAGTTGGGAATTATTTGTAAATCACAAAGTGAATACTCCTCTCTCCTGGTTCTGGTTGCGAAGCCTAATGTAAATCGTCGCATCTACAATGATTTCAGTTGGCTGAATGCGCGAACCGTTAAAGATGCGCATCCATTGCCTCATCCAACAGATGCCCTCGCTGCACTTGGTGGTAATGTATTCTTTTCCACCATGGACCTGACTTCAGGGTTCTATAATGTGAGGCTGCATGAGGATGACAAAAGATTTACTGCCTTTTCATCTCCCTTTGGCCTGCATGAGTACAATAGGATGCCTCAAGGCTTGACCAACAGTCCCGCAACTTTCATGAGGATGATGATGGCTATTTTTGGGGACCAAAATTTCACTAGCTTGCTATGTTATTTGGATAACCTGATGGTCTTTGCCCCATCTGAACAGGTTGCGATTGATCGGCTCCAGATGGTTTTTTCTCGTCTGGCCGCAAATAACTTAAAACTGTCTCCAAAAATGTGTCACTTCCTTCGTAGGTCAGTGAAATTTTTGGGTCATGTGATAAGTGAGGATGGTGTAAGCACTGATCCTAGTAAAGTTCAGGCTATCAGTGAGGTACAGGAAACTGATCTTATGGAGTCTGATGGTGAGACACCATGTGCCAGGAAAATTAGATCCTTTCTTGGGATGGTTTCTTTATTAGCATCACTTTATTGGGAAATGCTCTGTCAAAGCTAAACCACTCTTTAGCCTTGTGGCTGAGCCTAGGGCAACAAACAAACCTGACAACAATAAACAAGCCACAAACATAGAACAAGCTCTCCCATCCTCCTAACTTATGAACAATACAAATAGAAATATATCTATATATAGATATATCTGATCGATATATATATAGAATATACATATATATGTATATTCTAAGTGTATAAGCTCCATATCTGGAACGGCAATAGGAAAACAGCATCATGTCATGAATAAGTCCCAGGCGTTTCTGTGGCAGCTCTTGTGACATAGATGGGTAAATATAGATAGACCAGTTGCAGGCGGGGCTCAAATTTTCTTATATTAAAGTAAGTGAAGATATTGGTGTGAGGAATAGCACAGCGTGGCCCATGTTCAGTACCTTCAGAACTTCTGGCGCCAGGTAAGCATGAGTTTCTTTTAGTGGAGAAATGGAGCTCAGGCCTCCCACCACCGCCATCAGAGTGTCGAAGTTCTGAAGATGCAGCGGTTTCTGAGAAAACACAGGAGTGGTAAGATATCAAATATAATAAAACACTATTTTATTTATATTTGAATGAAATAGTGAGTTATTATTGACACTCTTCTCAATACTTGTTCCATGTTTCCTCTGATATTTAGATGTTTTGTTTGTTTCCTCTGGTGATGAGCTCCAAGTCTGCGAGGTTGTTGGAAGGCCTCTTTACCATCACCCTAATGTTCAGTTACTTCCACAGATTCAGATCAGGACTCTGGTTAAATTGTTGGTTCTATTACTTCTAGCCAGAAGAAACATGTTGATTCAATTCAATCTGCCAAGAGTATAAATTTATGTCTATACTTAGTTTGTTTCTTCTTCTGTGTTTTTGGTCATTTCTCTGAGAATCCACTGTAGGAATGAATATTTCATATCCAGATCTATGGGCTGTTTGAAGGTCTGTTAGCAATTAGCCACAGCTGAATGGGAGCTTACATATTTTTATTTCATAAAAACATTTTTGGCAATGATTAACGCTATAATAATTCTGTAGGATTTCAGACATCACAAATAATTGTTGTGATGTCTCATAATAGCAATAAAGTATTAAAATACATACATTTGGTATTTTGTGAACAACTTCTACATATTTCAGACTGAACCAGATCCATTTTATGCAGTTTTTTGAGTTTGCCTGAATGTCTGTGTCTGTTAAAAGATTTTAAATAAATGGTAGATTTAATTCAATGACAGTCAAACTTCTCATTGCAGAGCAAAAGAGGACAGTGGCTGATTTTTAGACCTTCATTGATAAGATAAAATCGGTAGATAATATTGGCTTCACATGTAAGAATCGGCCGATCTCGCAAAGCGCAGAACAATGGGGCTGATTCATCAGTGAACCACTACTACAGACTTACATTTATTCACTCTTATGAAAAGGTTAAACTCATGACAACATTCAGTCAAATCTTGATAACACCAGAATATTGCTTATGAGTAACAGTATGTGAAAACAACCCAACCTTTACGGAGGGCTTTCAACTGTGGAAACATTGCAGATGTTCTCAAATGTTGCCTACTTATTTTTATTTTATTGCAAACAGCCACAGCAATAAACAAGTCAGGGTAGCTGCTGTTAAGAGGAGTGATTTGACTTGTTGTGAGCTATTTACTATAATTATCTTTAAGCTACTTCCTCGTGTGCTGACTAAGAAAAACAATATAGGCTTCAATATAAGCTCCATGTGACACATAATTAGGTTTTGGAGTAAAGGTGTTGATGTTCCTCAGCACAAGCTGTCTTTGGGCTGTCGCTGCTGAAGTCACTCCTGCACTGTGGAAATTTATTTATTGAAAGCACCTATCACCAGTTGCGTTTTTCAAACCTATTCTCCACATTGTGTGCCATGGTGACGATTGGATGACATCTCCATCTCGTTCCTAATCCTCAGCTCTCTGCTGGGTGCGTTTGCTTAAGTTTTATATGTGTGTACAGAGGCTATAATTACCTCTTTTTTGACACGTGGCTGCAAAAAGAGAGAGACTTTTTTAGGAATCCATTGCCAAAAACTGAAAGTTCCCCAGGCTTAATTTGTCAATTATTAAATTATAATTATATTTTCTTTAAAGCCATTAGTTATGGAGGCTTAAACAATCATTTTATGTAAGGCTGATAACTTCTCTGTTCTTTGCACAAAGGCAAAGGGAAAAAAAAAATCATTAAAATCTCAATTATGTGTCCAAATTCTTTTCCCCCAATTTAGCTAACACAGAGCGGAGATGATTCATGGCAGATGAAGGCGTGATTTATAATTAGATTAAGGCTTAATGGAGTAGGATTTATTAATGATGAAGACACATACACACAGACTTTTCCTCCACACTTGTTACAACTTCAATTGGCAAATTGCTCACTCATCTGTAGTCGGCTGCTGGGTCCATTCACTAAGTTGCGGTAACAAATTCTTACAAGGAATTATGCGCAGGCACGGACAGGCCAGCCTGTAAGTGATGGCCACAATATGCATTTGCCTTTAAAACTTATAGGGGGAGTTTAATTTATTGGGGATGTCACATGGCGGGAATGAGTAATTATTCCCCACACCCCTGTGGACCCCAGTGGTTAATGCATTCATGGCCCCTGGGGTTGGGGGGCAGGACACTCTCACTGCTGCTCTGATCACTGACCATGCTGGATGGCTCATGATTCAATAATGTGCATCTGAAAATCATTCTCTGAGGGTACGTTTTTTTTTTATTTTTCCTTTTAACCTCGGTTCTGAATTTCTACATTTTGATCGACATTAAGATAAAGGCGACATTTTTCTTTGACACATCTTTTAAAAGATTTCTACAAGGAACAATGATTGCCAAGCGGTTTCACAAAAGGAGATGATACAAGTGGTGAAAGGAGATGCATATTTTGGGAGGAAGCATAGAATAAGTAGAAATCATTGAAGTCTGTACCAGAAAACAATTGAGTTTATTTCTTGAGAAGTCCATTGCGCTGGGAATCAGAATTCTGGAAAACCAATATTGTTGTGTCAATCTCACGCAATGGTATCAAAATTGTTGGACATCAGAACTTATGTTGATGTTAGGCTTGTGTAGTTGTTAACTGTAGTCAATGATTTATTATTAATCAAATTATTGATAAAATTAAATATTTTTTTATGTGGGCACCACCCAGAATATCTCAAATCATAAGCAAAATTCAGTCAGGGAGAAGAGATTGGCAGGAAGAGAGAGCCATTGAATTCCAGCATCGCTGAATTCAATTGTTCTGGAATCAAACAATCTCTAACTTAGCCCAGATGACTCAATTTGAGTCGATCAAAATCCAAAAATTGATGGAAGATGGAAAATAAAAAAAGCTTGTTTTCTTCAGGCAGGTGTGGATGTTGACTGGCCTCCCAGCTCGAGGTTCTCAGCAGAACCCCCTGTACTTGGGTTGGAAGAACAGTATCCTTCTTGTCGAGGGACGGGGAGGAGGCCACAGCAGGGTTCTGCAGGTAGATGCGCCAAGAAACCTTTCCCGTCTCTATATGTTCCCATAGATGCAGGACAACAATTGTTTTGTTTGCTTCCTGTTTGTAGTATTAATAAATATTAAAAATCTCTGGTAGCAAAGCGCCCTGGTGAAATTACAAAGAGAACACAGTATACAAATTGGAGGTAAGAAAAAAAACAAACAAATTAAACAAAAACTTATCATTGTCCTTCTTTACGCTTTTCATTTTTTAAAGTAACGGTCATTTTGTGCATTTCTGCATCTACACTGACAATACTTTTCCTCCTTACAAAGAAGCAAAATGAATGATTGTGAGTTGAGCAATGGAAAAAATTAATCAGAGAAGCAACCAAGAACCACACTTAATTGTGGAGGAGCTGCAGAGATCCACAACTCTCTGGAAGAATCTGTTCATTTGACATCAAATAAGTTTCACTCTGATATTTGGTATTTCCAAATTAGCAGGAAAACAAAGGCCATTTTTGAAAGAAATAAAAAAGATGTACCACTTGCAGTTTACAAGCAATTTAAGTGAAGCAGCAAACATGTGGAAGACAGTGCTCTGATCAGGTTCCATCTGACATCGTGGAACACAATCTTTTCATATCATCCTGAACAAACCTTCCTCACAGTGACACATGGAGACATGATTTTTCTGTTGGGATTATTTCTATCAACAGGGGAAGAGGCAAATTGCTGAACGGTTATGGGAAAATGGGTGGTTAATTATAAAGCTATACTCAACGTCTAGTCTGGCTGAAATTGAGCAAATTTGGAAGGAACTGGTGAAAGTTTGAGTTAGAGACGATAGATTTCCAAAGTTGGTACCTAAAAGCCGATAAAGCATTATCTCTTGGAGGAGTGGTACAATTGTTTGGAAACAACTCTCATCTGCTTTTACTCCATTTCACAATTATGTACTTTTATTACACAAAATTCCAATGAAATACAACTAACTATTTTTGTTGCAGCATAACAACATGTGAAAGAAAATGCAGGAGCATAAAAAGATACTGTAAATGCATAAAGTGCCTTTTGCAAGGTACGGTGTGTATTTCAGGCAGTGTTCCATATGAGAGAATGGTTGTAATTCAACGTTCTTAACATTTTTTAGAACATGAAGAAACTAAAGCATTTTATTACAATTAAATGTTTATTTTATTCCTTAGAATTTCAGGGAACCTCGTCACTCAGTTGCTCTCCATGTGGGTCTGAAAATCCATCTTTTAAATTTAACTACCAGCTCATCACTGCCAGAGCTCAGAGTAATATTATTTTAACTCTACATCTACCTCTACCCAGAGGTGGAAATTAAGCCATTAATGTCTACCACGGTTTAATTTTATGGACGTTATCAAATGATCTAGTTTTTAATAGATCTGCTCAACTCATGGCTCAACATAGATTTTTCTACAGTCTGCCTTTGTCAGTTTTGCAGAGCAGGACACCTTACACAATGTAAATGGTGCAGAGAGTCTGTTAGGAAAGTTAGTATTTTAGCAATAAAGCTGAAATTGTATCTTCTGAGATCAGACCAGTGTTTTATTTTATAAGGGTTCACTTTTATTGTTTTCTTTTCTTTTGGATTTGTTGTTTTTAGGATCCATGCTAAACATTGCATATCGGATTTGATTGCATGTTTACATACCATAACGGGATTTTTGTTTGCATGAATACTCAAACCTCTAACAATAACCTCAAAGGCACACCCCACAACTGACTAAAATACTAATGAACATGTTGTAGCCATCAAACACTGATACTTATTGTAAAAGAGTGATGCATTGAAAAAAATAAAAAAAAATTGTTGCAGAAGTTTGCATTGTCATACCTTCAAACCATTTGGGAAAGCTCACAGTGTGATGTCCTGGATTTATATGATTCTAATTCACAACAGCTAAATTTTAAATGGTGCCCACACCTCTTCCAATAAAGTCATGTCTTAAAAAAAAAAAAAAAAAAACTTTCAATTTTTCTTTTCAAAATGCAAGCAAGCTTTAAAAGTGGTGGTATGAAAGTGCTGCACTGCTATAAAGCAAATAGGAAGCCTCGTGGGAAAACTGCATAAGATCTTTTTTAGTCTTTACTTATTTAGCAGTTCAGCCTTCACTTGTGATAGGATGACAATGTTCACCTATCTGTGGGTATGAGCCGAGGTACACTGAAAAACTGCATTCGCAGAGTTCAAGTAGAGTGTAACTTTTATATCTAGGTTTCACACTACCCATGAGTGCAGCTCGAAGACAAATAAAAGACCTCGGTCTTTTACCCGGCTCTGATAATATCCGTGCCTTTTGCATCCAAGAGAAATCCCCCATTATCTATTGATTCACTCTCACCCTGTGTCTCGGTGACTTACGCCTCCTTCTAATTCCCATTACCGGGAACACTGTACCCTTATCAAGGGAAACAATAAGCCACTTGTCAGCGCTGCAAGAAAATATGAGGAAGCATCTGCCACAACCATAGGAACTCATGACTCTAGAGAAAAAAGCTCGCCCCCTTCAGACTGCCCTGCTTGCCTTAGCCATCTACTTTTGTCAGTCCTCCTTGTGACCTCTAGGAAGGCATGGTGGTAGCAGAATCAACTGCATAGCAAAGTTAATCTGATCATCAGGGGATAAGCCATTAATTGAATCTGGCTTCTTCCACTGGGGGCAGCATTTTAGGGAAATGGCGTGTGCTTGCAAAGCATGGGTGGCCATTAGAAGAGACGACTACTTAGATACAGGGTGTGGGACAGCGATGGTTTATTGTCTCGCACCCCCAAATAGTAGCCGAGGTCCTGAGCGGTAAAGCTGTCACAAAGATATGTCTCTGTCGATGATGGCATCTGACTTCTTTTTTTCTCCCAGCTGCCCCTGTGCGGGGCTGTTATCTCTTTCCTCTCTGCTGTGTCTCCCTGCTCTTTAAGACAAAGGGTAATAAAGCTATAAATTGTGTGGTCTGCGGAAGGTATGGACATTCTGTCTGGGAGACGCTGTAAGAACTGCCATAAAGCACCCTCAAAGTCATAGCTAAAGATTTACAGTTATTTAACATCCTCCTCTTCCCCTAAATCACAGTGATAAGAGAATTAAGTGATGGCTATAGGTTCTTTGTCCTTAGTCTATTGATTTTCCTCGCCCCTCAGAAGGATCCTGAACATTATAATTATTGAGTCCTGCAGTTTAATGCAGGTTTACAGAGTAGAGGAGGCGCCCCAGTTCAATTCTAACATAGTTAAAACAAAAGACACCCGTTTTTCAATTTTGTAATGGGCTTCCAATTATGCTTCATTTACCTTGTTTGGGCAGAAAATGGTTTATCCGAAGCCTCTGTGCTATAAACAGCTTCTTTGTGCAGTGACAAAACCTCGGTAACAGCTCTATTTATCTTGCATTCAGGCCTGCTTCTTCAGCAATTATTCAGCCATGTGGAGGAAAGGATTTTTTTGTAACCCAGGTTTTTTTCATCAGGAACTAGGCTTTCGTTTCTTGGTCATTTACTCAATGCACTGATCTGTGGCATCATAAAATAATCTCTGTCAGGCACAAATCAAGATAGACTGATGCCACAGTTTATCCCCATTGTATGAAAGCTTGACTACACTAAGTAAATTTGCTTTAGAATATTGTTTTGCTGCAACTGTTCTAATTTTTTTAGATTGTCCATCAAGTAGAGCCAGTCATCATACATTTCTACAATGTGGTGACAATTCCTTTTGAAAGGATTTCAGTAACTTGAAGGATTGCCTCCCTGTTAATCCACAGTATTTTAATAACAGTACTTCTTTTTTCCAGTAAATTATTTGTTTTTGTCTAAAAATTGTAACGTGGTGCAAATGAAAGACTAAAGGATTTTCTGTGATAAATTATTTTGAAGAAAAAAAAACCATTGAACAAATTCCCCTTTCTGAAGGAAAGAAAGTGCCATTTAAATTCAAGATATCAGTTTGAATTAAGCGTTGTTATTCCTAGCCAGGGAATTTAAATGAAAATTAACATATATAAATAAATATTACGAGGGTTTGTAGGATGGACTGAATTAGTTTGTCATTCAGTAAAATGTCCATACTCATTGAACAGTTATTAATAACATATTAGCTGTAATGTGGGGAGTCCCAGTCAACATTTTTTGTTGATTCAATTCATTTAAATATTGGCACTGGCTGGTACAGATCACATTACAGTGTGCTGAAATGTATTTCCTTAAAAACCCTTTAGCTTTGAATCACTAATGATGTTTAAAACACTGCAGTCTGTCCTGGGACTCTTCCTATTTTAAAATTCTGTCAGTCGTTGTAATCTGCACTAATAAGGGTTTAACCTGATTAAAAGAAGAGGATGTTGTAAGGAGTCAGTGGAAATTACTGTTACCATTTCCCCCCGAACTCCACACATCTACAGCCTTCAATAAACTCAAACGTTACTCCTCATGACAACTTTTAATACAGTGAGGTTTACTTTAGCCCTGTGCAAATGCTAGCTTGTTTACTCTACGTTTTGACACAATTCAGTAATTTGACTCTGAACACATTTCAGTTGGGATTCATTAATGATAGCATGGAGAAAAAATTTAAAGAAAACATTTCTTTTTGCTCCATATATGGTTTGCTTGACTGTCAGAGCAAATGAGTAAATCTATGTCTTTAACTATTTGATTGACACCTGAGCTTAGAGTAGATCACGTGTTCCAGATAAATAGTAAGCTACAGCAGCAATACAGTCTGCTTCCATGGTGAATGTCAATGTGAAGTATATGAACAAGGCTTCCCTTCCGTAATTAGATAAGACAGATTCAATCAACAAACAACAGGAATGAACCATAATACTCATAATGTATTTTACTGAAGTGATGAAACCTGCTAAGTACAAAATATCACAAGCCCCAAATAATATTAATTAATTCCTTCCAGCATCCTGGAAGGAATGCTGATCCAGGTCATCAATTCAAATATGAATATGTCAAATATGCAGACCAACTTTTTTTTTTGTTTTTTTCTTTCTTTTTTAGAGGAATGGGTGGGAAAAAGAAATAAAAGTAAAGGTAATCCATCAATTTTTACTGTCTCAATTCTTTCTAACAGGAAGTGTGAAAGGACCTCCCATCCATTCAAATCAATCTTTATTTATTAAATTATTCTCTTGCAGTTGGAGTTAGATGATTGCACGGTACTGGGTGTGATAATTAATTCCTGCTGCCTCGTTTCATGAAATTCTAAAACTTACATAGTTTGAACTTCCTTTTTATGATACTGTAAATAAGTACTGATTTTTAAGTGTTGGCTTTCATTGTGTTTGTGTATATCTATATGTAGAGGAGCGATGACATTGTAGCTTTTCTGTTGAGAAGATTTTCAAACTTTCAACAATATTAGTGCTGATTGTCAAGTTCCATTTTTGCTCATTGTTATTATGCAAAAGAAGTGACACACAATCACAAACACGCATACATACACACACACCGCACACACCCCTACAAACACGCAGGCCCCCCAGGCATCACAAAGGGCCACAGCTCTGCTTACAACTGCCTGACAGTTGGCTTCTTAACAAAGACGGTGGGAATGTAATTAAATCATTTACCTTTGATACCCAGCCAGCTTTGTAATTAATTAATTCCCCCAGGGTGCGCAGGAATTGCATTCGCCAGGAGACAAGAGAAGAAGGGAGCTGGGGGGGAAAGTAGAGGGGTTCATAGTTTGGGAGCAAAATCCAAAACTGTCCCACCATCCCCCCCCCTACCTGGGTACAGCTTTCTCTTCAGGGACAATGTCTGAAGAGTCTGTTCTGGTTGGAGTAATGACTCTATGCTGATGGTCAGGCCTCATCAGGCAGAACGCCAAAGGCCATGTCAGGCTCTAGAAGGGGGAACGGGCCATGCTCACACATCTCTCTCATTTGCACTGACCTTTGCAGTTGCTGTGATGTGGGAAGGCGATTGCTGTCAACATGATCAGTGTCACTGGGCACCAGAAATAGCCTCTGAGGGGATCAGTATTAGCTTCAGTCAAACCTTTCATAATGATCCCTTACAAAGGTATATGTTGATCTAAATACTGAATATCAAATCGAGTGACATTTAATGAAGTTAGTAGAATAAACCTATAAGACCATTAGCCCTTCTTTTCTGACATGGCATCATGAAAATAGAGACTTTTCAGAATGAGTAAAGACAGAATAAAGATCAGTTTTGCGCTCCCTTGTAGCTGTGTGCCTTGGGTGTATTTTTGTTGAAATAATTATCACATTTTTTTGCACATAATCTCAGTCAGACCTTTTTAGCTCTGTTTGATGCTCCGAAGGCAGCCCGGAGCTAATTCTTCAGTGTCATCCTTTTGCCTTTCCAAGAACATCAAGCAGTTGAATCAGTGAGCTTTTGTCAGCTATTTTTTTAAAACCGTTGTGTCACTTCGCTGCTGCATTGTAAGTCATGCAACAGAAATATTGTCTTCTACTTTCTATTATTATTATTATTATTATTGTTGTTGTTTGAAAATTAGTGCCAGAAAAAATCTTGAAACCACTTGTGTACGTTATTGCCAATAAATTACAATGAACCAATTGGATCTGCAATTTATCATTCGGGGCTCAGTGTTTTCAGATGTATTGCACCGAAAGCTGCAAGAAGGAATTGCAGTGCACCACGGAGCCATTCATCATTCTGTGCTGAAAACATTTTTAATGTGTACCGCTATTAGGGCTGGTAGTCTGACAGAATCACATTCTGGTCTCTGATTGTCAAGTTTTATTTATTCATAGGAATTTTATTTTTAATGGGGCAAAGCATCTTAAGATAGTTCTTGTAGATTTCTTTTAAGAAACAAATTGTCACTCAGCCCTCGGTGTGCCCAAATTCAAAAAAGCAAAACTTTGAGCAGTGATAAAGACAATAAAATGTTGCAGAAAATAGCACAAATTAAGGTGAATTCACAATGTACAAAGATATTTCCTTTAAAATTGCATTTAATTTCATCATTCTTTAATTATTTTTTTTTTACCACCATTCTTATCTTTAAACACAACAGTTAAAATGTAATCATTTAATATAAAATGTTCGCACTACGTTTTATTCTGTGGGTGTTATATTTTTAATAAAACAAATAAAATTGGAGAGGTCTGCATTTTACAGCCATGTTTATGGTCTTAGGTGGAATGTTCAGAGGCTAAATGATTAGGTTTGAAGAAATGTAATGCCAAGTCCTGAACATTTCCCAGTGTACTGTTCAATCCATTATCAAAAAATGGAAAACTGCAAAACCTACAAAGACATGGACATTCAAACAAATGAACAGGCTGGGAAGGGAGAATATTAATCAGAAAAGCACAAATTGCCTGTGTTATTGTGTGGTATAGGTGTACCAAACCTTGAGCCTCGATGGTACAGCCTATTCTTTATTCACTTCTTTGACTAAAGTCAAAGACAACCTCTGTCATCTTACCACATGTAGTTTTTATGTCCTTCAGCAAAGAGTAGGGTTGTCTCCATGTCATGTGAGGACAGTATTTAGTCCCTCTGAGAGATCATAAAAACATTTTGCCAAACCATATGCTTATTAATGGTTCCGAGATATGGTTTGAATGTACCCAACAATTAACAAGGGAGAAATTGGAGTAACATTAATCTCCTGGTATTTGGTGGATGTTAACACCCTTTCCTTGAACTGCTCCTCTTCTTCCAGCCACTCCTTACTCTGCTTCCTTCTCTGCTCAATACTTTGCTCATCCTCTGACCTCCATCCCTCTAATTCCTTGTGCTCGGGGTCCAGTGGAAGTGATTTATCTTAGCGTGAAAAGACTTGTGATGACGCTGAGACAGGAGGCCCAAAGCCCTTGGCATAGAATGCTTCAATAGCTTTTGCATGAAGTTCATGGCCCCGGAGCCATGATAAATGTCAAGTGCAACAAACGTCCTGTAAATAAGACAGAGCGCTGCCAAAGCCACAGACTGCTCATTGACTTCCCAAGCAGACGTCAGTGTCTTTCTGTGCGTGCACAAGTGCGTGTTGGTGTATAAACACAACTTTATCCTCTCTCAGAATAAAGGCAACACAGCTTGGATTTCATAGTCACCGGCCTTCCTCTGCAAGCAGTTATGAGCATTACTCTGGAGGAGTTTGATATGACAGCTATGTAAAAGGAGCAAAAGTTGGATGAGATAGATGGCTATAAATGTGTCAATAAAGAACAATGGCTTTTTTTTAAGGAAAAGGAAAGGACTACAATATCCCAGTGTTCAGTTCTAGACATAAGGTTGTCACATTATATTTATTATCACTGCCAGTTGGTGATTACTTCAAATATTATAGTTTTGTTTCATAATTAATTTAAAATAACTATTTTTTTTAATATATAGATGTTTGATTGGAGCTGATGCTAATTTTTAGGTCATGCTCAGTGCTGCCATCTAATGGATGCTGGTTAGATCGATACATGTTTGAAGAGGAATGTAAAGACAACAAATTAATCTTATCCAAATGTAAAAAAAAATATATAAATGCACACATTTGAGTAGAAAAATTGTTGCGATCACACAGATTTTCTCTGTTTGATTTATTTGTTGTTGGTTTTCTTTTTTTTTTTTTTTTTTTTTTTTTTTTTTTTAAAATGGGAAAAAACTGTAAAAAAAAAAAAAAACCAAATAAAATTTTTTAATAAATTAAATGAAAAAAATAAAAAACAAAAATTTAACGG
>CAEGAD010010386.1:0-56524 GCA_903067055.1 Poeciliopsis paucimaculata
AATATTTTTCTGTACATTTTATTTTAAATGTTTTGTTTTTAATTAAAAATTTTTTATATAATTTTTTAAAACCAAAAAAAAAAAAAAAAAAAAAAAAAAAAAAAAAAAACGAACGCAGATTTTTTTTTCTAGACATTTCAACATGGAAATATGCTACTGTAGTGAGAGATTCGTTAACCTCAATATTCTAACACATCTTTACCTTGTATGAAAGACGCTGTACTCGGTTATGTAATCTGGTAACAAATATAACATTTTCCCCAGACTTTAAGAAGTAAGCCTTGCTTGCACAGTGCGAAACACACCAGTACACATTTAGCATATGTGCCATTTTATTTACAAACTGCATCTGCAAGCAACGAGAATTAGTGATATCAACATTTCTGGCTCACGGTCATTTGTGAGGAGAAACGTAAAAAAAGACAATGAAAAAAATAAAATAAAATAAAAAATCAATGTATCCTAAGAATAACAATTGCTTCTGTGAAAAATATATATTTGTCATAAAATGTGGGCTTTGTATATAAAACAATATAAAGACAACTACCAGTTATTTAATTTTACCTTGGAATAATTCAAGGTAAAATGAATTACCTTGAATTCCACCAAAGCTCTTGGTATTTATGATACATTTTTAGACAAACAGATGGGAGAGAGAGGATGCAACTGACAGAATGATTTCTGTAAGAAAAAACCAGTAACTGGTGCCGATTCCATTAAAACGCATCTCAGGAGGGGGAAGGCGTCCGATAGACCCACAACGTTTGCATTCGCTCAGCTCCACAAGAGAACGTCTGCGGGTCTCACCTCTCGCTTCTCTTTCCACAAAATGTACATTAGACATGGAGACGTTGGCACTCCATTAAACAATGGATGTTTATCTAACAGTATGAACTACAGTAATACTTTATATATACTCAATTTTGTACAATATATCAACTCTGTATAAAAGCCTACTTAAATGATTGATGAAGGCTTGTTAAAATGGTACTTAATCAGATTTATGCCTTTTATTTGTCCCACTCTACTTCCTCTATCAATTGTTTTCTATCTAGAGCACAATTAAGGGTTATCGTATGGCGTTTAGCCAAAAATAAAGGAGCGTAGAAAAGCCAATAGAAACCTATGAAAAAAGGCTCATAAAAAGATGGCTTTTAAAACTATAAAAACGTACAAAGAAAAGGAGTCGCACTATGTGGAATTGTTCCGAAGTGCCTCCCGAAACAAAGTCTTTTGTAGATCAAGTTACAGCTTTGTGTTTTGCTCCCGACATCTCTGTGGCTGGCGGGGAATCCACTCCACACTCTGTCTCTGCTGCCGCTGTGACCTCAAGGCATCGATTTAAGTTTAAGCGATGAACTTTGCATTGGCTTCCCCTTGTATTTCTTTTTAAGTCAAGTCTGCCACGGCTAAATCATCTGCAGACCTGCTGCACTTGACTGATTAGCTCTCCAAAGCGATCAAAGAGCCCGTCCACCCAGGCTCCGTTCTCCAGGCACTTTTGGACGGTCTCCTCCTGCCCCAGGTTGCCAGCCCGTACCCGCAGCGACACAATCTAGACGACAGACACAAACAGACTCAGAGGAGCAGCATGCAGGAAATGTTTCCAGATCAATTTGTGTCGGTTAGATCAAAATCGCACAATAATAAACAAATTTAGCAACCAGCAGAAACTGTAAGCGACTCCTCACCTCGTCCTTACACATGAGGTATGTGTGGTATTTGTAATGCTGCAAAGAGTGGTACAGAGAGAACCACTGAGTTTTCTGCTGCTCCACTGTATACTCCTAGAAGGGGAAAAGGTGATGTAAGAAGAACAATACAGAGCAAAGATAGGAAAATATTGGCTTCTGTATTAAATAATCTAGAACAGCAACAAATTCAATTACAATGTTATCCTGAGCAGTTATTAAATACATATATATTTAAATAAATCAGTTTAAAACTGAAACTCATTGAGGTTCATTATATTCCGAGTGTCATATTTCAATAATTTCCTTAAAATTTGCTAACTTTGGCCTGCAGCTAATAAAACATTGATATTATACTTTTTTAGAAATCAAGAATATCCTAAACCAACAATAGAAAAAGGGGTTCTTAATACACAAATGTTACTATTTAACCTGCACCATCTTTTGGGCATTCAAGCAAAGAGTTATTAACACCTTCCACAACAAGGATAAACCAAAACGGTGATGGCAAAACCAAAACTGACACTGTTATTTATAAGCGCATTAATGGAAAATTGAGTGGAAGAACAAAAGGTGCACAAGCAAGAGTGGTGTATTAGTACACCACTCTTACGCCTGAGATGTCAAAAGCGTCTTATTATGAAGAAATAAAAAAGAAAACAAGCATTGGGCTGTTGCTCAGTTTTGAGTTGTGACCTTTACCCCATAGAAAAGATGAGACACCAGACCCAATAATGATGAAGACAAACTGGAGGCCATTAGTAAATTCACCTGAACTTCTATGCTATGCCACTTTGAAGCAGAAATTTATGCATGTTCACTTGTGTATCCATGGTGAAGTATGAAATGCTTAAACTGTACAGTAAAAAGGTTTATGCTTCAGTAGTCAGAAATTTTTGCATCATTCTTTCCTTAAATGTGTTATATTTAGTATTCAGATTTTCTAAGAGATCAATATTTGGATTTTCACAAGCAGGAAGCCAAGATTACCAGAAATAAATGTTTAAGATATGTCAGTCTGTGTGTAATGCATCTGTATCATAAGAGTTTAACTAAAAAAAAAACAACAACAAAATACTAAAGGGGATAATCCAATTGGCTCTTGAATCTGACATAGAAGAATAAGTTAAAAACTTGTAACTAGCAAACCAAATGTTATGGATACTTCTTGAAATTAATTTTAGAGAAAAAGGACAATAGCATCCAAGCCTAATCGTTGGAGCTTTTTTTCCCCTCTCTTGCAAATTTTAGATGTTTCCTTGCTTCAGTACACTTGTTTAAAGTTGACTGGCCATTGACAAGCCTCGTCACACCTTCATAACGAGCTGCTGAGATATAAATCCCCTTTAATAGGGCATTAGGGAAGAAAGCCTCTGAAATGGGGAGCCTGGGGATAGGGGTTGGAGGACAGGAATGCAGGAGAAGGACAACTGGTGATGCTGCGCCCTCTCCTGGACAAATAACTTAATAAAACATTCTGTTAAAGGATGAACATGTCTGACCTGAGGCACTTTGTTTGGCAACTTGTAGGACTTCATCGTCTTCTTGTTGTAAGCCCTCCCACTGAGACGTACCTTAAAGGCTGGGGTTTCCCCATCCTTCTTCAGCTCAGTCACCACTGAGATCTCCGGGAAGCTGTCTAGAGCTGTCTGGAAAACAACAATTAAAAAAAAAAAAAAAACGGAAGCCAAGTTAAAAAGACAAAACAGGTTTGTATATGTGCCTTATAGCTTTGTTCACTAAGGCAGATGTGTAAGGTTAATAGAAAAACTCACCTTTAAGACCTGCCCTATGTGCAGTTTGTTAAGCAAGCGTTTCCTGATGTCAGTGATTATCCCATCTACTTTCTTCATATGAGGCAGCAGCAACTCATCTGTTATAAAACACAGGAAGAATGCTCTAAACCTCTACTAAGAGGAGTCAGATGAGTTGGAAATGTAGATCACAAACCATTTGCCCTCTCCAGTGCTGCCATCACATCTTCATCCAAAGCGACACTAATGAGAAGCTCAACAAAGCTTTTGAAAGTCTCTTTTGTCGTACGTGTGTTGAGGAGCCTTGAAGCAAAGGGAGGGTTTAACTCTGAAGTGTAACAGAGACATAGAAAAATTCAGGAAGCAGCAAAGAGAAATAAACGAATACAGATTCAAGATAAAGTTAAATGAGAAATCCAAATATTTCTGTAAAACAAAAGTATATTCTCAAATCCTCCTCAGTACCTTCTTCTGCAGATGATCCTGAGGGGGTGGGTGAAAACTCCTCCTTCCATTTCTTCCTCTTCTTGGGCGGCGGTTCTGCCCGTGGCTTCATTTGCTTGGGGCGGGGCTTATGGTTCTGGGGAGCTGATGAAGGTGGATCTGTCAGGCCCAGCAAAGCTTTCATCTGAATAGCCCTGTGAGGCAGAAAGACAGAGAGAATGAGAACAGTTACACAACTGAAAAGTCACTAACAAATGCATGAAATTAGATTCATCAACTTACTTTAGTGAACTCATAGGCTTGCTGCGTGGTTTCCGACTACAAACTCTCACGTACTCCCTTTTGTTGACCGTTTCCAGAAATTTCACATACACTCTCTTATACATCGTCTTTGCATCACCAAAGTATCCAAGGTACTGCAATGCCAAGGAAAAAGGGTCACATGTTGAGAGGAGACAGAGTATTTGAATCCTCGTGCATCCAGAGACAGATTTAACTCACACTGTTCGTGGCAGAAAACACTCTCTTCCCATCTTTCAGCTCAGGCACAAATTTCTGCAGCAGTGCTTTCTGGACCTTCCAAATAGCTGGAGGCTCCACTCCTGCCCTCATTGTGACCTGAAGTTGTGCAAAAGATGTAACCGAAGGGGGACTTCAAGACTTCACAGCAAATTAAATTACCAAACAAAAAAAGACAAGTAATTAATTGAATCTCATTAACCTTAGATAAGGTTGAGCTTTTGGTGCACGAACACTTAGCTGAAGCCATGACGACCAAAACAACTTTATCAAGGTAGACTAGGCAAAATATGGGTGGTTGACAGACTCGCACCAAACAACAAAAGATGAAGCTCAAACACACTTATGCAATCTTGTTAGTGTAACTTTTCTTTTTTTTTTCTTCTCCATAACAGATTTGTTAGTTTTTCTGTTGAATTATACTGGATATTTGTCACAAAAAGAGTGGGACACATTTTGAAATCATACAACTTAATTTTTTTCCACATGATCTGAACCATTCTGTGCTGTCAGGGGTGTGTCAATGCTGTGATCTAATGTGCTACAACACAACACATCTTTGCAGTTGATGCATTAAGCGGGAGAGGGTAAAAGTAATGAATTTTCTTAAATATTCTATGTTTATGATTCTATAAATTCCACCAGATATAGCTGGTGTTCAGTCAGCACCGGATTGGTCAAAGGACCAGCATGATGTCTGGATGCCGCTTTAGTTTTTGGAGACGTGTCTTTTGGATGCCGGACCTCTGATGAGAATTATTAAACAGAGTGGCAGGAAGGAGTCACATGTATAGTTTGTAATGCTAAAGGAGCAGAAGCACAACTCTGATTTCTCACTGTTAAACTTCACATACCTTAAAGGTTTCAATGTCCTCATTCCTGATGACAAACTCGTCTCTCTCTCGATACATCCCTTCTCCCCCGCTGTCAGACGGCTCATCGTCAGTCAGCCCCTCCAGGGCCACGCTCATAAGCTGCACAGCTAACTCGCCTGACCGCGTCTCTTTTAATTTCTCTTTGGTCATAAACTCCTTCTCTCCTGAGACTATGGTTGGCGCAGGGGTCACCACAGCAGGGGTGGATACCGGTGGCAGGTAAATCTGGGTGATGGTGAGAGGGATGGTGGGAAGCTGGACAGGCTTCATCACTGTAACCTGAATTTGGTTATCTGAAGAGTGAATAGAAAGGTATAATAATAAATAATAATGAGGAGTTAACTTATTTTTGAATTAATGTGTTAATCAAGAGTTTTAGCAAATTTGCTAAAACAAGCTTTTTCTGTCTGTGATTAAAAAAAAACAATTTTCCATTACAGCAAAAAAAATTTCAGTATAAGCTGAATAGTCAAATTTAGGTAGGGTTCCATTACCCATAGTGGTTTTCCGATCTGAAGTCTCATCCAGAGCTGAGAGAGCTGAGCTGATGCTGTTCCTCAGAGCTTGATTCTTCCCAGTACTCTCCTCTTCGTCTGAGCTGAACGATGGCAACGTCTCCAGGTTCTTGTGTAGATCCTCTTCCAGACGTTTCTGCTGGGAGCTCAAACTTGGATTCTTCTGGGGAAGCAACGGTCCAGGAAGAGTGGGCACTTTGGGTGGCAAAGGAGGCAAAGTGCACGGTTTAGAGGAGGAGGATGGTTTTCTTGGACGACTGCTACTTCTCGTAGAGCTTGGGGAGTACTGCTGTTTGGGGCCAGATTTGATAAAGTCAAGGAAGGAGCCAAGGAAGCCGGTTTTGACCTCTGGCTGTTTTTCTTCCACTTCACGGATCTTCTGCCTGATTCTTTCATGCTGAGGACAACTGTCCTGTGTGCTACTTGAGGCAGACGGAGGAGTGGCATCACTGCCCCGTGAGTTTTGACGCTTAGTTTGTCCACTGCGCTTAGCCGGTCTAGTCAGTCCCTCACTGTCCTCAGAACTCCCCGGTTTGGTTAAGGACTTGGAGCGTGCTTTCTTTTTTGGTGAGTCATCACTGCCCAGACACTCTTGTGTTTCTGCACATTTTGTAGTCTCTTGAATTCCATTGTGGACACCTGGAGAGTTGAACACCTGTCTGGCTGAGTGGTAGCCAGTCTCAGAGGTTATCCCATCTCCATTCATGACGAGATTAATGTTACTGTTGTGGCGAGCAGCCTGATCTTGGCTGTCTGTAGCCATCTGAGCACCATTTAGTGTCATGCTGATAGTTTGGCAGTGAGTGTTGGTGATGGCAGGATGTTGTGATGAGGAAAAACTGGGTGACATCTGGCTTATATCCACAGTCAGGAGCTGACCTTTGGAATCAACGGGACTTGCCCTGGCAGTCATTTCAGCCTCAGCGGACGATGCAGCTTTGACAAAATCTTGAGGTGTGACACCACAAGCGGCCACAGTGGCAGCCAAGATGTCATCAACATTTGACAAAATATTTCTTTCATCTGCCAGGAGCATAGAGTCTGGAAAGCAAATAGAGGTAAGAGCAAACTGGTTCTTGCCATCATTTGGTTGCCGACTTGCTGTCTGGCTGTAATGGTTTTTAGAGGAAGAGCATTCAGAGCTTGGTGCAGACATGACCACAGTCTGCTGACTCTGGTTTTCATTAGTGACATTTGTGCAAAGCAGGCCTCGATCCATCTGGAGGTACTGTACGTGAACTGGACCCAAACACTGGGCTGGTTGGACACCCTGCATTGATGCTAGCTTTGAAGAGTTCTGACTTTGGTGCACAAGAGGTTGCTGGACCAGAATCATCTGGTTGGGCTCAAGAAGCACCTGAGTGCTGGGGACAGACATAAACTGAGAGTGGGTAGCTGGAATTTGACCCTGGGACTGCGAGAGGGTTTGCTGATTTTGTTGGAGTGGCTCAGGAGATCTGAGTTGTTGGTTAAGATGCTCTGAACTGAGAGGTCCATGTGATGAAACAGAGGTATTTGCACCCTCTGAGTTAGCAACTTCATGACCATCAGCACTGCCTAAACAAACCTTCTGCTGGGTCATGCAACCTACATGTTCATCCTTTGCCTGTGCCGAATTTGCATGGCCAAGTCCCAGGAATTGTTCGTCAGAGCGAGAATTGCTTCGTATAACACTCTGTGGTTTGTGATCATCCATTTTTGAAACCACGTAGATGACATTGTTGTGAGAAGCCATGCTATTATCAGCAACAGAGACCATGGACACCTGCTGTAAAGCCTCAATGTCCTGGGATGGAAGTTCTTCAAGCTTTTGTTTGGAGTATGTTGTATCTGTTTCTTGTATGGAGGATCTTATGTCATTCTGTATGGGTTGAGCAGGTGAAGAGTATGTAGGCAAAGGTACGGATAAAACGCTGTGAGGCTGTGTCTGTTGGTGGGACACACTGGTATGCGCTTTACCTGCCACTGAGTCCTGCATGTGGCTATAATCCACCAAAGAATTAGACGTAGGAAGACTTTGCACACATGTGGATTGGAACACAGTATCGAGGGATTGTCCCGTGTTATAACTTTGAGAATGTGTTGCTGAAGTTTGCTCCTGCGGCTGAGAGGTAAACGTCAGATTTGGGGCCCCCTGAGAGTGGGCACTGGAGAAGCTGTCTGAGAAATTTTCTTGACAGAATCTCTGAACCTGGGCTCCATACTGGATCTGCTCTTGGTTCAGCCCAGGAGTGGTTGTATAAATAAGAGCTTGGCTAACGGGAGCCACGTTGTCACAGTGACTCGAGTGGGATGGCAAAGTAGTGTAAAGTGAGGAGAGTTTCTCTGAGGGGGAATGAGAGGTCTGTGACTGTGTTTGCGGAGCCATGTAATTTTGAGACAAACTATCTGACATTAGGCCAGACAGCTGGACCGCTTGTTGATTAGCAATGACAGAGTTCTGCTTCTCAGCAGGAGAAGAATAACGCTCCGGGGACCCTGTTCTCAAGTTCTGAGTGTGATTCTCTTCTTCTCCAGCAGAATGTGAATTCAGTCTGGAAGAACCGTCTTTATTTTTCAGCAAAGAAGTGGATGAGTACGGTTGTGTTCCACAATCGCTTTTAGATTGTGGAGACCCATTAACTCCTTGAGCGGTGTCTGTTCTTGAAGACGGACTGCAGGACACTGGTGTGTGACGAGACGGGTCCTGCTGGTAAGACATATCCGTTTCACTGCCAGCGCCAAAATACCCCTGCAGGGAGTCCTCTGAATTGTGCATGTGCTCTGAGGGCATGTGGCTACTTGAAGGCCTCTGGTGGTGCTTTATTACACTACATTCACGCTGAAGAGCTCTTTCAATAGAGCCAGAGAAAATCGTGGCCCCATAGGACTGTGAGGCACCATGACTGGCGGGCAGAGCAGAAGGAAGAAGACCAAACTGGGGCTGTAGTAGGTGGGGGGCTGACTCCTGGGCTGAGCGGTAAGTGGAGGACTGCACAGGCAGAGCTGAGCCCAGAGAGGGTGTAGAGAGGTGATTGAAGGTCAGGGCAGTGGGAATCACGGCTTGGCTGGGTTTAAGATTAAGCAGTGGGTCATGGTGAGGAAACAACCCATTGGTGGAAGTGCTGAAGGCAGGATCTGGAAGTGTAAGGGATGTGTTGGCAGCATAGCTCCTGGGTGGGAAGGCACCTGTGTGCTGAAAAGAGGACAGAGCAGCAGGAGAGGGGAAACTGGCTGTGGAAGGCAGAGCACCAGTCAGATACAGCTCTGTGGTGGAAGAGTTGGCACCTACAAAGAAGAAATCAAAGTTTGTCATAAGCCCAGCATGCACAAAGCAAAGGGACACATTGTGCATAATTTGTGAGCTTACAAAAAAGAACGACTTCTAAAAACATCAAGCAGATTAGTTCTGTTGATACACAAACTCCATTTTCTGTGTTCTTACCAGTAGTCCAAGATGGTGGCCTAAAAGGAGGAAGCAAAGAGGCACTAACAGGACCAGTCTGAAGACTTCTTGACTCCATGGCTGACAGGAAGCTCATGATTGAGGTCGCAGAATTATTACCACTTGACTCAAGTGTGCCTATCAGTCAAAATGAAGAAACATTCTATTTAAATTAAAATCATCTTCAAAGATTGAGGCCTTCAATAATGTTAGCCATTTAGCTGACTGGTCCCACAGAACAAAACTTGTAGCATCTAAAACTCACGTGCAGCTGCCGGGATGTGTGCTGTAGTGTAAGTGGGGAGCTGCTGCGTTGTAGTGTAGCTTTGCTGTTGGAGAAGCTCCCCATCGAGGTTTGGTGCAACATAATTGGGACTGTTTGCACAAAACAAACAAAAAGTTAAATTGTCCATTTGCTTTTATTTTTCAGAAACAACATCGAGCCACCCTGTGAAGGCTGAGCAGGCAGAGAATTCAAAAATTCCACTGGCCACCCTATAAAAATGAATTTTTAGGAATGTTTTAAGTCAGGAGCATAAACGGTTTTATTAATTTAGTGCTGAAGTTTTATTTCTGGCTCTGTCTCAAGACTTCAGTAACATAGATAATGTCTTGGTCAAGTCACAGGACAGGGATGCCCAACTCCGGCCCTCAAGGGTCGATGTTCTGCATACGCCCCTGCACTAATTAATGTAGGACGCAAGCCTCTGAAGGCTGACTTTGGTCACAACTGGTAAAGAGTAGGCGATATCTAGCTAAGCCTATAGCAGATAAATTACTGCTTCTCTATTGACTCTCAAATAAATATTTCAGTTTCAGGCTCATTAGAATAAAGATGAGCCCCATTGCAAAAATACTGAGATTTTAGGCAAATACACAAAAGTCTTCGCTTTCTTCAAACTGGGTTAAACATTTTATCTACAACTTGTCTCTGTTGACAAATAATTTACACTATTTACTGAACATCCTTACTATAGCTAAGCCTGTCGCACTAATCAATCAATCAATCAATTAATCACATGAAAAATTAAAATGAACTCAATAATTTCCATTTGCATGATTTTCTCATCCCTCTCTTTCTACCAAAAATTGGATGACAAAAGTCTTGTGTCTTGTGCATTACTGGTCTCTCTCAACTAGTTTATTTTGTCTACAGAGACTTCAAAATTCATTTTATTTGTTGTTTCTGTTGTCTTGCTTATTTATTTTGGAGATTTTAAATGTCTTCCTGTTACAGTTTTAAATGTTCATTAGAATTTAATGTTCATTTATCTCTTGAGAATGTGTTCTTGTGTTATCATGCCACTATCATTATATTACTTGAATATGGTCTAAAACAACAATATCAGTTATTGCAATAACTTCTGGCACAATTTCTTGTCCAGTAAAATTTGTTATTGTGACAGGCCTAACAATAGCTGCAAGATATGACATTATTGGTGTGTTTGGCAGCCAAAGGCAAAGTCTGCTGCAGGTTTCCAAACAGTGGGAAGTGCTAAGGTTTTTTATCAGTTTGCCAAGAGAAAGAACCTGATTGATCTGAGTTCTTGTCTATTGAGTTTCTCTCTAAAAATATCGCTCTGTGTCTTTTTTGCCTTTGCAAAAATTTCTCTACAATCTTGCTACACAAATAAAAGATTAAAACAAATTGGCATCATCAGTTAGTCAACAGAAACAGTTCTTTATTCTCAAATATAATTAAATCAACCAGTCCACCAGATTTAAAGTACAGACCTTCAGCCAGAAGGTAAACATATGTGAATGGAAAGATCCTAACTAAGGTTATTCTGGCTTTTTACTGATTCCTTTAACAAATACAAAGTACCAGAAATCCTGCAGCTGTTTGCTGACAAGCTGATTCTATATAGTAGATAACTAAATCATATACCTGGCTTCTTTGGGTGCTTAAACAGCGGGAGCCAAAGACCAATGATACTTAGATCATTGTAGACACAACTGCCAGATAAAATTGGGTTATACTCCTAGTATAATTATGTTTACTCCATTAATCGTAGCGATACATTGAAATCAATTAACTATTGAATGTTTTCCTGCGAAGAACATTTGCTACAAGTGTAAGCCTGATATATTTATTTTTTTAAAAAACAAAACAAACAAAGTTACTTAGGGAAAAAAAAGCACTACAAAATGAACAGATAAGCCATTAATCGCCAAGTTTGGTCAGAAGACCCTTCAGTGTTTCACTAACTTGTTCTCAATGAATAAGCAGAAACAACAATGGAATGAATCCGCACAGAGCGACACGAAACACTTTCCAGAACTGTCATACAGTAACTAGCTCTGGCTGCTAACAGCCCAATTTACTTTGGTTTCAACTACCAACCACGAATGGAGGAAATACCTTAATACAATTAAAGTAATATGTACACCCGGTCAGCTCATAATACAGATACTAAAACACTTTATTCTCCAACTAGCTACAGTCCACGGACGTGATATGGGAC
This sequence comes from Poeciliopsis paucimaculata, assembly GCA_903067055.1. Lineage (NCBI taxonomy): Eukaryota > Metazoa > Chordata > Actinopteri > Cyprinodontiformes > Poeciliidae > Poeciliopsis > Poeciliopsis paucimaculata. The sequence continues at coordinate 11,688 of CAEGAD010010386.1, forward strand.
TGTTTTGCTAACGTAAATTAGCGAGGGGGGAGGTATCAACATACTGCTCCAAAATCCCAACAAGTTAGACTCTACAGCTGTGTTTATGTCGCGAAATATATCCACGTATTTCAGTGTCCCTCAGAAGCACAATAACCTCTGTACTTCTCTCCAAAAGCAAACACTAGGCCCTCCATCACCGACATTTCCTTCGGAAGGTGACCCGCCCTCTCCTTCAACTCCTACCTTGGTTTGATAGCCACTGAGCCGCGCTCATAGGCCCAAGAAGCTACGGTCTGTGGTGGTACAGCCAGCGCGTCCGCGAAGCTGGAGCTCGGGTAGTTCCTGTCCATCATCCGGTGAAAGGTTCACTTTCACACAGGAGCCTCGTGAAGCAGCGGGAGCACATCGTAGCAGCCCCCGGGTCGAGCCCACCGGACCTCGGGGAAAGCGGCGCACGGCCCGCAGAGGGAAACAAACCCGACGCCAGGCTGTCCTATGTCTCAGAAGAAGCTTCTCCTCTCTCTGCGTGATTTATTTTTCCTTCATTTCCCGTCACGTTAGTTTGTTAGTTTACAAGAAGTCTTCGGTGTCTGAGGCAGGGACACATGGCTGCACCTAGCGGGCTACATGAAACTTCTTTTAAGGATGGATTGTGTTGCACTGCAGACAGAAACACACACTCACGCACGCACACACACACACACACACCTACACACACCCACACACAGCAGGGAAATTTTAATCCGAAAAATCGACTCCAGATGTCCCCCCCCCCAAAAAAACTGTGACCATGAGCAGGCTTGAATAAACAAGTAAATAAATAAAGGTAGTGTATTTATATAATTAAGGTAAATTTATTTAATTATATTCAAAATTATTTCTGAAACAAAGCAATTATATTTTCTGATATTGATGGTTATGGTAAACCAACATGTGTGTGTTTCTCAAGAAATAAAAGCAATGTGTAAATTGTGTCAAAGTATCATTTAAATGTGAGCTAATAAAGACGGCAGTGGATGGATTGAACAAAATTAATTTTTTGGTAAACTTCAAGTGGAAAGTGAATTTATCTGTCCGATAAGAATTGGACTGCAAGATTGTGTATTTTTTCATGACTGAGAAAACCCTAAAATATGGCACTGCAATACAATTAGACAAACATAATTAAAATAGAATTTTATTTAAAAACACAGAAACAGCTGTGCTTGATACAACCTTGAAAAACACAGTTGCTTAATGAAGTGCAAATTCTCACATTTTGAAAAAATAAATCTGTCTTGAAAATAAAGAGTTCAGTAAGTATTTACAAGCACATAACTTATTTGCATCTGCACTTTTAAAACAACTAGATTCTCAAACTACAACTTTTGGTTCTGATGAAGCAAACTGTTGCATTTTTTTTAACAATCCACTACTATTGGTTTTGTTGTTCTTTTCAACTGAATAAATTATTTGCAATCATTTTAAAAGAAAGAGCATCAGCTAAAATGCCTGAAGCATCCATGTACATCATTTATTGTAATTAAATAAATTAGGCATAAATGTGATCATTTATCTCAGCATAGACTATGACAGGAAACTAGGAAATTAATATATAATTGGTGCTGTGTACATTCTTTGAATTGTAAGAAGAAAAAAAAAAATCACAGTTTATAAAAAGCACACACACACAAAAAAAAAATTAACAGTGATTCACCAGGTACCAAGCTGGTCGTCCATAAGAAATGTTTAGCGCATTTCTTTGACCACAGTTTTTACCATCAAGGAAATTAAAGCAGTGTCCAACTTGTACTGTGAGGAGCTCATACAAGCCGAGTCATGTTTGTCCCGTCACGGAGATTAATATGCTGTGTTCCTTGGCATGGAATCCATAGAAATTCCACTTTTATACACTGCTACATACTGTCTCTGCTCCTTCGAGGAACAATTAGATTTTCATTAACTTAAATCAAACACTCATCAGTCAGATAAAAAGCAGCTAACCATAACAACTGCATAATAAAGCTCATCCACGACTCAAAAGTCCCTACAAGTTAGACTCTACAGTTGTGTTTGTCGTGAAATATATCCACATATTTCAGTGTTCCTCAGAAGCAAAATAACCTCTGTACTTCTAGGCAAACACTAGGCCCTGACCTACACTAGAGATGTAGGTATATCAAATACAACATCAAGAAGGGAACCAAAAACTAAGGTTTTACACCTGGAGTAAAACTTACTTTAATAGTTTATCAAAAACAAACCGCTCCTCATCCCAAAAATGCGGTTTGGTCCATACTGACATGTTTTAACAGTTAGAAGTATTTTCTTTCTTGAAACTTTCTGTTAAACAGTAACAATGTTTTCATTTTCAGCAATTTTATATGGAAAAGTGTCCAATTTTCTTCTAACCGTACACTAGTTTGGGAACTGTTTCAAAGTCTTAAAGTTTAAAAACACATTTACCACATCTGTGTCAGGCTATAATCCCAGTGAAGATTTGTGGACGACACTGAACATGATGCTCAGCAAACCAGCCTCAAAAAGAAAAAGGATAATTGCAGAAAACATTCGTATTGGATGAAAACTGGTAACTCCAAAAATTTTACTTTCCAGGAAATAAAAAAAAAAAAAAAAGTTTCTTACTTCTACATTTATAACAGGAAAACCCAAAATTAAATTCATGCTTTTGCACGCTTCTGTCTATGTAGGGAAAAAACAGCTTAATAATGGTGCAAGAGGTACAAACCATTAGAAATCTTATGATGTAAAAACAGATACAGTATTATGATGTAAATGCTACTTATAAATTAAATTTTAATTTCACAGTCATTATCTTGCATTGTTTAATTTTTTAGAGATTATCGTCGAGCACTCCCAGGTCTTGAGCTGAAACCCCCCAAAAAAAAGAAGAGGAAAAAGAAGAGAGTTACAATGACATGGTTTTTGTGAAATAGGTTTAGAAAATTATTAAAGGTATCAGTTCACATGGATTACCCAGGATATGGAGGAGGTGGCGCATCGTGCTGGCCACTTGCTGAGATCGCCTGCTCGTATGAGGGTAGGCCAGGAGGGTCTTCTACATCCAAAGTTGGCCCGGATGATGGAGAGAGCGCAGGCTGTCTGGAGACATCGTCCAACCTTCGCATTATTAGGGAGGCATTGCTCCTCCTAGGACGTCCTGGGGTGGAACTGTGAGGACAGGCAAATGTTTATATTAGGGCATACTAAGTGCATCAAGAGAACAAATTGGATCATGCATTTATGGCTGCAGATTTCGCAAGAGGCATAGATGCAGAGTTGAAACAGACAAAATTCCCAGTTATGTGCAAGTCTAACTTTTCTCTTTGCAAGTTAAAAGTCAATAATTTTATGTTTTTAAAATGTGACTGCTTGACGTTTTTCTGTGAGACACATAGAGAAAGTACACTGTTATTCTGAAGTACTTGAAGAAGTGAAGGTGTGTGTATATTAGAAGATTGTGTCACATAAGAGTTAAGTTTGTTTCTTCTTGTCAGTCGCATAGACGAAGCCTTCTTCACTTAAATTTTTCTCTTGACATCCAAGCACTTAACCATATTTTAAATCCATTGTGGTTCTGGTATTAGGGAAAATCTTCCTTGAATCTTAATATCAGTCTGTTTTTTCCACTTCAAATATGTTCTGATGTGTTTGAGATTAGTGTCTGTTTGGAACATTGAGTCATGTCCAAATATGAGTCGAATGTCAAGAGATTGATCAGAATGTTTTTTTTTCTTAAAAAAAAAACAAAAAAACAAAGACAAGGCCCAAAACTGTACCAAATACCAACATAGCAGTGGTGGTAGCATTATGCTATGGAGCTGTCTCATTGCCAGTTTTACTGATAAATAAAATTGATACAGTATCTAAAGACTGGTTAGATTTCTAACTACTTGACCTTACCAAGTGTGGATGAAGCTGACTTACCTTGGACGACGGCTGAAGCCACTCTTAAAAGTGGATCGACACAAATACCAGATCAAGACACCAAGAATAACAACCACCACTCCAGCACAAATGAGTCCCACTAGAAGTCCAGTTACATCCACCCCTGAGGAACTCTCCACTGTGCATTGGCAAAACCACAGAAAGTAAGATTAGATGATCTTCTACAACAGATGCATATGTATATACATGACAACTGTATAGCTTAAAATCTGAACAGAACATTGTTCTGGCTTGGAAAACTCATCTCACTTGTCTTTATGTGCAACTGACATTTATTAGCTTTTAGCCCCCAGATCGAGTAATGAAGATAATTGATTAGTCATGAGAAAAACATGTGAAATTAGCTTGTGATCTGCATTGACAGATCATGGTATTTGTTTGATAAAACAAATATCATGCACACCAAAATATGCTAAACATTCTGCAGGCTAAAAGGCTGCTGGCAAACTAGCACAGTGACACTACGCTCACCAACAGGTAACGTAGTTACCAGGAAGAGAGCTGTAAGTCAAGTCTAGTAGATCTTATTGGGACCCTGCCTAAGTATCTTCTAACGGTAGAAGCAATGTTCAAATGTACAACTTCTAGTTCATGCAATATGTTTGAAAGTATAAACACTACTAATATTTTTTTCACAACTGGATACCCATCAGACAATAAGAGGTTAAAGCACATTACCAAAGATAAATGATCAAAACACCAGTGTAAACATATAAAAAGCTGATCAATTATAGGAAAGATAATGCCCATCTTTTATTGGCATTGTTGGTAATTATGATTACTGACATGATGTAATGATGTAAATTCACCATTTTACATCATCTAAAACATTCCTATCTAATTCCCTATCAAACACAAACTTCTTGTCTTAATGGAAATAATTAAAAAATTCTAAAACTATAAAGGCGCCTGAAATTTTAATCATAACTACACGGCATTACATCAAAACTCTTTATTTGTATTGCAAGACCTAAGAGAGTGATTCCCACTTTTGGACTGATGTTGCAAATTAGCCTCAAACCACCACAAGCTAAGGTGGAGCATGTATTACACATACCAAGGATCATACTGGAAACATTTTGCTGACTGTGGTCGATATGGTCTATTGCAATTTAACTAACATGCATATTTAAGATCTACTGTATGTGCTACGTTCAAATGAGCAGTCTTAGCTCAAGCCAAAACAGTACTAACATAATACCCAAAATATTATTCACATTATTTATTCTTTACCTTTGATGTATTCTTTCCAAAAGGCATCCTAAAAAACAAACACAAGCAATCAGAAACACTAACTAGAAAAGACACTTTGATAAACAGTCCAAAGTATCAACACTTAACTGTTTGTGGTATGTTTTCAAAGACTTCCCTTGCTTCCTCGTAATTGCAGATTTCTTCAATACACTCCCTCTCCAGGTTGCCAGGAACAAACATTTCAAAGTCAAAGCGATTGGCCAGCAGATGGCGACCCAGGAACAACTTTGCGTCTGACTCACCTGTAAACACTTTAACCAGACACAAACAAGTTAAGAGAGGACATACTTCAAAACAAGAGCCGGGCCACAAATAAAACTGCTAGTAGCCTAAAGTATGCCTCACCGTTGTCTTCTGGCACTTCATTTTGGGACATTAACTTCCTCGCCGAGGCCGGGTTTCCAGCGCTCACCAGCCGAAGGAGCACGAACAAACCGACTAACATGATGAATCCACGTAGGAGAACTGTCCGTAAACTGTCAGTCCTTCCGAACCACAAACACTACTCCAAACCTTTTACAGCGAAAAATAATAATCACAATCAAAGTCCTTCATTCTAAAGTAAAAAAAAAAAAAAAAAAAGAAAACGCAGCACACATTAATGTCCAGAGTTCAGCAACAACAAAATGAAAGTTATCGGAGGGAGCGGTTGGTGTCCCAAGCTGTCGGTTCGTGACGCTGATAGAGGCGAAAATGGAAACGTCCGATTTCACTCATTAAACCCCCAACTCTGTGTCTCTTTCCTGTAACTCCAGCTCCTCAACTGTAGCCAAAACTGAGGTTAAAGATGAAACCAACTCCAGAGGATTAAAAAAAACAAAAAAAAACAACAACACTTGTGTTACTTCCCAGCAGGCTCTCTATCTACTCCGAAACTGTAGAGCGAGGCTTGGTCAGTCGACTACCTTTACCTTGACTACATTTCATCAAGGTGAACGCTAGATGGCAGCAGAAACACACCGAACTGGGATTACTCATACTAGTACAATATATTAAATACGTGGGATTAAAATTTGATCTCTGACCAAGAACCATATGATACTTTTAAGCTGTCGCCCCACCCAAGAACAAATCATATTTTTGGCTTTAATCACACGTTTCTTTTGAAATCTTATGTAATCGAGCCATTACATTTCTGGCATCCTAAAAACTATTGTTTTGTTCTTTTATTTGTTTTATTCATTTGCTTTATTCTTGAAATAAAAGAAAGGAAAACATATGCCAAATGCACAAAGCTAGAGATCTAAACGAGTTGGTGTAGAATATAAAATGATACAGTTTCTCAATTTTAAAATGTAAAAAGTGCTTTCTAAGAAACTCTGCCATGAGCTTACATTGAGAAAGTTGCCTCAAGGTTGAGTTATCACTCAAGTTATTAGAAAGTTGTTAAACCTCTTCTTGTACCTGATTGTTTTTTTTTTTGGTTTTCTATATAACATTCTCATGAGTTATCTTTGAACATGTGGCTCAATTTTATGCAGTGCAATTCATTTAACAGAGCCATCTTGCTATGTGAACCTTCTAATGAATAAATGCATAAACTTTTCCCAAACAGCATAACAGTTTTATGCCTTGTATATACTGTAGCACCTTTTGAGATCCTTCAAGTTAAAGCACTTAATCTACTTCATTCAGCATTTTCATAGCCGTTTGGCTGAATGTTGCACTGTTAACCGCTTCTATAGCAATGCTCTCTATACAGAAAACTGTAAATGAAGCTAAAATAGTGGCAGGATTAAGGGCAATCCTCCCCTACGTTGATTAAAAGAAATGCATCTTGAGTAATAGTCTCTTTGTTTCTCTATGCTTAAATTTGGTTTGGTAACTATGGAGATATTTGGAGTTTGCAGGGGTTCTGGTTTATGTTTACATATCTATGTTATCTAACTGTCTTCTGGCTGGTGCTAATTGAAGTTCAGTTGGAGTCCCACTTCTGTAGTTGTGTGCATCTCTTAAGTACCGTAAGAATGCTACATTTTCCCAAAAGATTGCTTATTTATGTGGTATTGCAAACATATGTTACTGTAAGATGAGCTGCAATAAGTTTTGAATTATATTGTCTTAATGCATATTAATTAATGGTGAATACTACTTGATGGGGGAGAAATGTCTGTGCTTATTAGTGTTATAATCGTCTGCAATAAATCAAGTCTACCAATATTTAATTCTTAAAGAGTACAAGTTTAGCTTTATTAGATTATGACCACACCACTGACTTACAGTAAATGACCACAGCTTTGAGCAAACAGGAGTCGGTTAACCAGAAATGTCTTTATATGTTTTGGTGGGAAAGAACAGATCATCTACCAATACACACCTAAAACACAAGTAGGAAAAACTGCAGATGTCATCTGAATCAAAGCTGGAAAAAAAACATAGAAACTGAAACCAAATCTAAACTTGAGCTTAAGTCAAAGTAGTTTCCATCTCCTCTGCTCTCTTCCTTACAGGTGACTGTGATGAGATTGTGCTCCAGAGAATGTGTTTAGTGATTTACACCCTGATAGTGGCTAGAAATGCTGGTCTGCGATGGGAAACTGGACACAAGTGTGCAGTGAGATTAAGCAGGCCTCTGAAATGACAGAAAAATTAGCTAACAGATTGTAGTAGTGACTGGCACGCCAATGGTCTAATTCATCTAAAAGAAATACTTCAGTGTCTGGACTAAAATACTAAAATTGCAAATCAGTGGCATCTGAGACGTCCAAAATTGGTCTACATCAATTAAACGGAAAGTTTAACTGTCAAGGAAATGAGCGAGAGGGATGAGAGCTGAGGAAAGCCAGAGTGCAACGCCAATAATCTGCACTTAGTCAGCCACTGCTGATTTCATCACTGACCCGGAGGAAGAAAACTGAAACAAATCCCTTTTACACCTAATCTCTATAGCATAAATCGTGAGATTAACATCATAATACGCTAGAGGCCACCTGAAAATGGATTGTAGTTCTTAAGAAATTGGTATTCAATTTACAAAAATGTGAAACAGCTCCTGTATATTTTTCTCATTTCAGTGACATCTTATATATTGAAGAGACATTTGCTTGAATGACCTCTTATTGACAAAACATTTATTGTGTCTAGTCCAGTCTTTTTTTTTTTTCATTTATCTCCCACAAAATCAAAACTCTCAGGGCCAAACTCGGCAGCAACATGAAGAAAAGGCTAGTATGTAGTTAAACCAGCGAGGTCAGACATTTTGTTAAAACCACGTGACCCGTATTTAGAGGCAAAGGCAAACACTTTCTACACTCTATAGTCTAGTTCTTAGTTTGTCAAATGACCTCCATATACTTCATTCAAGACTGTTAAGACAGGTCAGGCATGATATGTTTCTCATACTCCACAGATTTTGGATCAGTTTGAAATATTTGAAGAGGTCATGTTGACACCTAAATACATGGTCATACAGCAGGAAATACCTTCGAGTGTTTATGACATCTCCTAAGGTTGTGATTCACATGGCGGATCAGCCCAGCCCAGCCCAGCCCCTCCGGACCTTAATCCAATAAAACGTTGGTAACATGACATCAAGAGTGCGGTTTCTGGCAAAACTAATAATTGGAGAGGAATTATAGAACGTTTTCCAATAGTTCTGGGAAGGAATACATGTTCATAGGGGAAAGAACTTGGACGACTTGACACAAACGCAAATGTAATGCTGTTCGTCAGAAAGAAACCTATTAATAGTATGATGACTCATAGAAAGATTAAATCAGGAAGCATGTTTCAGGTTTACAGAAAATGCTTCGAGTTTGTGAAGACACTTTATTATTTTACAGATGAACTTTGATTTTCCTCAACTTCTAGAGGGATTAGCGTCCTAATCAAAACACACATTCTTGTGTTTTGATTTCGACAACAATGTTCACCGATAATGCGTGGTTTAAGTATAAACTTCACTAGGTATTTTTAAGTACATCTCTTTTATTTTGAATGGAACCGTTTTTCCAATCCTCTAGAATTAGAGCAGCAACTTATTACCTATTTGTTTGAAACCTGTATTGCCATATTCCTCAGAAACTATAAAGGGCTCAAGTATATGAGCAATGTCAAAGTCAATGATTCAACTGTTGTTTTTTTTTTACCAATTGTTTAATTATGGTCAAACTTGTATGCCTTTATAGTTTGTTTTTTTACTAGAAATTGCATAATTTCTAGTAAAATTATGCAACTTTACTAGAAATTGCAGAATTTTTAATATATCACAGCTGTCTGGAAAAAAGCCTTTGTATTTCCTGAACAGAACTTTCTATGAAAGAAAAAGATACTTTTTAATACATATTAAAAAGTATAACCTAGATGGTAATTCATTCAGTTTGGTCAAAGTCACATAGTGTTTTTGATACTTTTTAAATGTCAATTCATCAGTAACTATTGATCACAGACAGTTAAAGTGTGATCAATAGATGATTTTCAAATCAAAATAAACAAAAGCCAACAAAAATGGAAACAAAAAGTTTGGTCCAACACCGACAACTGAACCATCTATATTTTAGTAATATAACAACTCATGGCATTTGTTTAAAATGCTGTCCCAGACTTTTAAAGTTTGTTGTAGAATTATTGCTAGAGTGTTTTTCCCACAAATCATTAGTAACTTAATCCTACATTTCTGCTTCGAAAAAAATCCCCAAACATTTGAAGTTCTTCGTTTCAGTTTTAAGGGGATTGCAGACAGTGAATCATGCTGACTACAGCTGAGCAGACTGTATCAACCCAGCTGAAAGTTTCATGGTTGCAACAGCAGGGAAGGAGTCTTCAGCACAATGCAGCTTTGACCGTAACATGGCGGGTCATCCTAAGTTCACATAAAAATTGTTCTATCTGTATAGATGACAAACTGACCCTCATGCTGAAGGTTATTTCTCACCCCCAGTCACAGCTCATCTACTACACTGGCAAGCTGTCTTGTAACTGGAAGCAGATGTTGAGAGCTGATAGAGGAGAAGTTCTAATTGGGGACCCTGAATGTTTTTGTTAAAAGGATGAACACTATATTATTACCCATTCAAATAACAAATTAAGAAAAAAAGCAAATATATATCAACACAAAAGCCCTCATTGGTCACCTTCACGTTTTTATTTGATGAATATAAAAACTGATCTTTTCAGTCAGAGCTTCGGTGAAGCAGTGAAGATCTGAGTCAGGTCCATGTTGGAGTTATGCAGAAGGGGACAAGGTCTGCAGACTGGTCTTGACGGTTGCTAGGTTAGCCTTCCAGGAGCTCAGGGTGTCGTACAGCTGCTGCCACTGCTGCTTGCCAAAGGTGCGGTGTGTGCTGTGGCTGAGAGAATGGAGACAGGAAAGCAAGGCCAAGGTCACACTTCATGGCAAAGGCAGGTTCAGCTATGAAAAACATGCAAGACCGTTTCTGTACACAGACCTGAGATCATTTAGGGATATAACCACTTGGAAAAAGAAAAAAAAAAAAAAAAAGAAAAGAAACAAACATTGTATATATTTGCATCCGATCTAATGTTTTTACTACACCATACTGCTCTAGATGCAGGTGCTGAACTGCAAAACTGTTTGGAGTTCATCCTTGCAGTCTGTAATATTTTATTTATACACATTCATGAACAGTAACCCCATACTTCAGGAAACGTTTTTAGAAAATGTTTACAAAGGAGTCCTGCATGCAAACTTTCTGTACAAAAGAATGGACCATTTCTTCATTGTGATTCAGTTTTAATATCCAGTTTAAACCAGTGACAAGACAGTCAGTTACCAAAAAGCCCTGGGATAAAAAGGGAATACACAAGCACAGCAAAATAGGTGAAGATAACAATGTTGTATGATTATGAAAGTGCATAATGCAGTAGATTAAGCACCAGTGAAGTTGTTTCTATTTTAATAACTGAAGACAGTTTTACTGAGTAAAACACAAAACTTTAATAAAGACTTTAATCTAATACTTTTAGAATTATTTATTTGAATACTTATACTTAATTGTCATAATGTATTATCTTGGTATTACTTTATTTATTTTAAACTATTACAATGTATTGAGTTCTGCTACAGGAACTACGGGATTTTAAAGACACCAACCAGCTACCACAAAGTTTAAAATAAAAGATATTCAGCAAACACCAGGAAAACATACATTGTTGTGCTCACGTGGCCCAGGTTAGTTTAGTCAGATATTTGAAAAAATATATATTTTGTGTATATTTTATTCAAATTTTGTACTTTATCCATAGGACCAGTTTTGTCCCTCTTCTAAAGAATCACTGAATTGATTGAGAATAAATAAAAAGTGGGTTTTTTTCCCCTATGCCTATCCAGACCAGAAAAAATACCTAAATCAAATTCTAGACTTTTCCAGACTGCCAAGAATATTACTTGCTCTCTTGGTTATCTGAGACCAAACATCTTTTTCACAAAGCAAATTGTAGCATATTTCCTTTTTAACTCCACAAATACGCTCAACTTTAGACAGCTTTAAAAAAAAACATTTTTATCTTCATTAGCTACATATTCATGTTAACCTATGTATGGCACAATAGAAAGAACTTACCTCACGACAACTTTTCTTTGCGTCTGGTCAATTTTGCAGTAGACCATTTTAGTCCGAACAGCTGGGGGGAAAAAAGGCAAGAAAAGAAGAAAGGTGAGGAGAGAACAAAAGCTTCAACAAAAATCAACAGGATCTCAGAAAGACACAAAAGGAATAATCAAGTCCATGTAGATTAACTGATCAGGATGGAAATACTATTTTTCATTCTGTCAGCTAGAGACATCTTGGGCACATCCAATCCAACAAAATTTTGTTCAAAATTTTCTGAAACATTATTCATTGAGAAGCAGCAGAAAAATGATGCGTCTTAACATCATAGCATGCATTTAGCAGCTTAAAGATCCCAGCGGTCTTGTCTTTTTCTGTCGGTCAATCATTAAGTGTCATTCACGCGTCGCACTGTGATTCTGTGTTAAACCTGGAGAGTCTAAACCCCATACATCACCTTCGAACCTGAAGCAGCCCCAAACTTTATCTCCCCTTTGGAAAGCTTTTAACGGTTGAGTGAATAATTCGTCACAGATACTGACGCTATGATTGCTTTTAAAGTACAGTTTGGATGAAGCTCACCCATTAGTGCAGTCAAATTTGACTGATGTACAGAGCAAGCGGAAACATGCAGGATGCCAGCAGGCTGCGGCTGTGGGCAGCAATAAATACCATCCATGTATTTAGGTGTCAGACAGCAGAAAACACAATGTTTTAAAATGAGTTCATATTGCAAACAGACTGGAGACATGGATCTAAGACACCCTAACTACATTTAAATAGTCTTGAGTATGAAGGTTTGAAGGACATGGATGGACAAGGTTCATTTGAAGTTTATACCGTCAATGACAAAAGCCTCGACGTCATCAGCTCCGATCTGCAGTTCCTGCTGTATGGTATCAAAGGAGATCTCTTTGAATTCCACCGCCATGCCCATAAACGTCAGCAGGCGCATCTTGGCCATGTTCTGCTCGTGAGAGAGGCCTGAGGACCAAAACACAGGGATCATTAAGCACAAAAGAGTCACAGGCAATTACTCTCCGCTCAGGGAGTTTCCCTGTAATAAAGCTCAGGACGTTTAGGACCAGTCAGGGATTCTACTCATTAACAAAAACATCTCTCTGTGTTGGCTGTTTTGAGAGCCCATCCTACACACGTTTTAATTGAATTTCATTCATAATGTAGTTGGGGGGAGGGGGGGGGGGGGTGGGTGGTGAACGAAAGTACTGCTGACACAAACATTCTTGATCTGCATCAACACAAGCAGACACTCTGAGGGAATAAAATACCCCTCCAAAGTTCATTGTCTTGCCACAAACATAGAAAAAAAAGAATTGGAATAAATAATATTCTTATTCACATTATAAGATAGAAGTACTTACCAAGAGAATCAATAAAGTCTTTGTTACTCTGGTAGAATTTGACATATGCTGCTAGTTTTGCACTCACAAAGATGGTTAATAGCTGAGAAAACAGATGGGAAGAAAAATCGCCAATGAATAATCAGTCGGATGGACTTATACAAACTAAAGTCATTAAGTTTCTGGACTAATATTATGCACTTAAGCTATCAAAGCTCTTGTAAACTGTGAAATCACAAAAGGCACAATTCAGCAAACAATTTTAAGCCTAATTTAGCTCCTGCTGATAAAGCATGACAAAATATTTTTTCAATAAGATTTAAAAAGGAAAGAAGAGATGTAATCCCTCAAATCTTTAAAATGCAACTAATGAGAGATATTGGGCGAATCTGCCTTATTAAAAACAATCTTCATCCTGGTAAATTCCCGGCCTGGATTGAGTTACGTAGAGAATCTTTGAGCACTTACATCATGGATGAGCTCTCCCTCCAAAAAGCGAACGGGTTTCAGGGTGAGCAGGTGGTCAAACAGGAAGGTGTTGGGGTCTTTGAGAGCACGAACAATACATCTGAAAACGATAGAAACGGGTTGGAAAGAGGGACCCCGTTTCAAATTTCAACAAGCGTGAAACCAGTTTTAATAGCGCACCTGTGAGCATCAACGCGTGCTTGTGAAGCATTGTCCTCTGTGTAACTTCCCAGCAGTTCAACCATCACTTTCGCGGCAGCGTCACTGCGAAGTAGAAAATTAAAAAGGTTAAAGCCCTTTTAACATACATGTACTAATTAACACAGAGCAGTGATGCACTAAAACACACCATCAACCCACTGAGTAATGAAACACACAGTGCACTGCAACATTGTTACATTGCAATGTTTCTGAGTGGCACAATGTGTCAAATTACAATCCTCATCTCAAAATAAATGTGTGTAATACTTTAAAAGCAAAATCTTCTTGGGTGCAGTACATGGTAGGACTTAATATCAATCTTCAATGCATTCAGATTTCATTACTGCTCTCTTAATGTATACTTTAAGCAGCCAAAAAGCTAGACAAAATGAATGTTGTCATGTCCAGCAGTAGTATCACAGTAATATCCTGCATTGCTCCAATGAAGTAGAATGCGTTTGACAATTTGTCTTTCTGCATCTGCTGATTTTGAAATAGTCACAATAACCATCAAATACTGTGTACAATTACCTTTTTTTGCAGTCCACCAATGCTTCATAGACCAGCCTCAGCATTGTGTGCTTCTTCTCTGTGTCCAGGTTCCAGTCAACAATCCACTTGCGTACCTATTCAGCGACACAAACGCGAATCAAGCCAAAGAAAAGCACCTTTACACCGACTCCGCTTTTAAGATGGAGAATGGAGATACCTGATCAAGGTCGGTGGGGATGAAAGAAATGGCATTACAGGTTGCAGCCACCTTGACGAGGCTGCAGAACACTGTGTACCTCACCGGAGTGTTCTCGTCCATGCCGTGGAACAAGTTGCTCAGCCTGAAAAAGCAACTCAAACGTTGACACGGACCTTTATCTTTTAATTATCGGAAATCAACACGTTTTTTTTAAACAGGACTCACAGCTGCAGGCGAAGGGAGGGTCGCTCTCCCTCACGGAACTTTACCAGCTTCTCACACAGACTTTCAATCAGAGCTTCTTGCTTCTCTGGCTCCAGGATTAACAGCAGAGACACGATGCTGTTCATTACGCTCTCAACATCTAAAAAGAGACAGAAAGCAGACAGGTGACTCAAACAACTCAACTTAAGTTTTTTTTTTCTCTATTAAAACGAAACCAATTTCAGTTTCTTGCTAAAAGGTAACAAGAGTCAATGTGTGAGACATAGAAGCGTTCTTCCTCACCCACCTTTATCATCATCCTTCAGACAAACGTCACTGGCCTCAATGATCTGAGCCAAATCAACATGAAGTCCACCTTCAGCATTCTCCTCTGAGATATCAGCTCCTTTGGCCTTGATGTAGGACCTCAGCTCTGAAGCCTGAAATATGACAGTGACGTTGTTAATATCAAGGATGTTTCCACTGCAGAATACTGAACTATTCAGTATTCTGCAGCGCTGTTCTACTAAAATAGAGCAAGCTGTGTTTTAGTTAAGAATTTATTAAACATCCTGTTTGTGTATCTATGCTTTGAAATATCAAAGCACTGAATCTTTTTTTCCTTAGTCTAGCTCAGGAGTGTCCAAAAAAAAAAAAAAGAGAAAAAAAAAGTTGTTTTCCTTTTTTACCTGCTCAACAATAAACTAAGCATGCAGTATGTTAATTAAAAAGTTGTTTTGGGGAGAAGGCGAGAGAAGTATAAATTGTTCTTTTAGTTTTGATTAAAAAAAAAAAAAAAAAAAAAAGTAATAAAAATTAAGCCAAAAAAATTTGTCTAATACCAACAATAGAGATATGATTTGGTGTCATTGTCTCGCCGTCTGGAAATGCTAAATGAATTTAGCCATGTCTAATAGATTAATTAAAAATGAATTAAAAGCAGTCTTGGATAAAACAAAAAAAAAAAAAAGTCTGATTTGAATAAAAGTCACCAGATAGATATTGTCTTATTTACTAGGAAATTAAAGAGAATAGCTATGCTCCCAGTATTTTCTGTTGTAAGACGATTTTAAATTGTATGTAATAAATTTTCCCCAATTAAAAACAAAAAGTCTTAATCTGCATCAACCTAATTTGTGTCATTCTTGAGAACTGAGTGCTGCACTTTGGACATCTTTACGTGTTACATCATTTGTATAATTTAAAACATTTCAACTGAGTCAAACGCAAATCATTTGTATCGATGTCCAACCTGTTTGAAAGTTAGATCACATACATTGTACAGCATGTAAAAACACGCAGTGTTGGGAAAAGCCCTGCTAAAGCATCGAAACTGCAGCGCTTAGAACCATTAAAGAAATATGTAAACACCCGCTTAATCTCCACAAAAAGTATAGTTTGAACTTAGAAGCATAAGCTAAAGAGAAATTGAATAAGTAATTTTAATACTTTGTTTATTTCATTTATTTATTTTTTTTGTAACTTTGTTTATGTCGACATGTATATAGGTGGCTAGCATTTGCTAGCCAAGCGTTACTTTTCCGACTGCAAATATTTTGATCTAGAATAAACTTAGATCAACATATCTCAACAAAATCCAGTTGAGATATGTAAATAATTGGTCTTATTCCAGAGTTTGCTAACGAACACATCCTTGCCATTACCTGTCAGCTGCTAAGTACGGAGTTAGCATTGCCGGAAGCTAGCACATGCTAACTTATTTAAATGCTTAGCTTTAATTCTACAGTTAATCTAGAAAACGCAGTTTTAATGTCCTTAGAAACCGTAGGTCGCACCTGGTCTTCTTCTGTTATGTCGATAAACGCTGGGACGCTCATTTTGGTGATACGGTGAGCCTAGATGATGAAATCCACGCTCTCACCAACTCCGAGATCAGAGCGGAAAAGAAAGTCCAGCAACGCCGGGTAGACTGATGCTCATCCGGGTCATTTTCTTAAAGCCACAGCAGCCGCCTAAACTCATCTAGGTAGATGGTGAGTCAGTATTTACACACCGTTTTATATGACTGGGAAATAACGACACTTCAGCTTTTATTATGCTACAAATAACTCGAACTTTAAATAACACTAGTGTATGTGAAAAAGTGTTGAGTAAAAAGCAAAAATAAATCAATAAAAAGGCCCTTGCTCTCAGAAACACTAATCAACGTCCCTGTAGTGGAAAGTTTATTGCATTGCATTTATTCTGTGAAATAAGCATTGAGTTTGTTAGTAGCAGTGCTCAGTGAAGAGAGTTGCTGTACTCATTACTGGTGTGTAAAAGGAGGAAGGAGCCATTATTCTAAAAGCAACAGAAAACCCAAGATTACAGATTGCATTCAGGGACAATGACCTTAATGTTTGGAGACGTATCCTATACCTGAAATGTTTGACCATAATGATTGTTATTAATATGTTTGGGGGGGGAAAAAGGTGAAGTTTGCCAGATGATTTATTTATTTTTTTATAATCACAATCAATATCCCCTTGAGTTTGGTAAATATTGCAGTTAGACATGTTAATTTTGTGTATGGTCTTTAAACCCTTGATTCAATGATTTTGGAATCCTTATTAATTTTTGTCCAGGCACCAATCTAAAAAAAGCACAGCATAGCACCTGCTACTCATAGACGATAATGTTATAACTATGTGACTTACTAATCTAAAGGTATTTATTGCAAATATGCATATACAGTTTACAATGGAACTGATTTGCACAATCCGTAACTATTTACAGCACCCGACTCTTATTGAGCTCAACAGAAAGATTTGTCATAGCTTCAGCATTTCAGATATTCTGAGTTATGATACTGAAAAACTAAGTGCCCACTATAAAGGTGGGAATTAGGCTCCTTTAACTAATTATGATATGGCTAAATGTGTGTGAAAATTCTCTTCTGCTCTTTATCACTTGAAAAAAAAAAAAGAACTTCAACGTTCTTAATCTTTTTTTTCAGTTTTTATTCTTATTTCAGCAAATGTCTCCTCTTTGGCGGATCAACATTAAATGTTATGGATTTAAGGAGAGAGTGATTCTGTGTTGAGGTTATCATATTAAACTATAGTTAATTTTTGCAGACTAACACAGAAACTGTGACCCAGACAGGACCAAGGTGGACATACTGTCAGTGTCAGAGGGCACGTCTCCCCCACCACATACCCGCTATGTGAACATGTGTTGGGCCCCCGCACCAAAGGGGATCCTGTGTATTGTTGCAATGGCAGGTCACTCAGTGATTAAGGTGAGCAGGGCAAGTGAAGCAAGAGGTCATCTTAAAACTATGGAGTCGGGTTACTGATGTTTGGGTGGCGAGGAGGCTCATCCCAGGGTAAGGACTCTGTGGGGTGTTTTTCATTTCCCTGCCTCACTGCTCACAGTTCATCTGTCAGGAAAATATGTATATTTTGGGGATTCATGGGCTATGGAGACACCTCATGCCATGTCATAATTCCTTGAAAGTCCTCTTGTCACATATTTCTTTTAGCAGTTACAGAAAGGGAACTTAACTCTGCTACATTCATCAGATCATCCACTGCCTGAAAATAGTGTGCTGAGGGGAAATGGCTGATTGAGTGTTTCACCACAGAGCTCATTTGATGCGTCATTGTGTTGGGAAGGAAGGCGCCTGGTACCAAATCCCACCTTCACTCTCTCCCCGCCCTTGTACACTGTCATGTCAAAGAATTTATGGGTGTTTCTCCACAAGAGTGCTTGTGTAAATCTGAGGCTTCTATTATCTGATTAACAGCTGTTGTCAAGTGTCTGGTGTATTTCAAGTCCTGAATAAGAGTTTTGCAGGCTTTGAAGCACCAAGTGCCTGTGAGACATTGTTCGTTGTTTATTAAAATAAGTGTTCAAAAAGTCACGTAGCATTGTGGTACACTGATCTTTTTATGTTGAGCGTCAAAGCTTAAAAAATAGAAATGCAATTATCTGATAAAGGCTTATGATAGGGTTGGATGTGATTGTTTTTATTCTGTTATGTCTTTTTGAATTTTTCTTTTTATCTAGGTTCAAGATTTTCAAACTGCTGTGCAAGAAATACTGAGATTACATGCGGTGCCATCAGTAACACAAACAGAAAATTTTGCTGATAACTGTTTACAAGGTTAAATAAAGCCTCGTTGGCTTGCTGAAACTCTGGAGACCCTGAAGCATCCTCAGGAGAGGAACCTGAACGTTCTCTCTTTTTTCCCACCCTTTTTGTTTGTTTTTTGTTGTCTTTTTCACTCTGGTGAATCCTTCCCAGGATCAAATGGACTGTGATGTACAGGAGAACCATCAGTCTTTTACACTCAGAATACTAGAAAGGTAGTTCATTTAAAAAAGAAAGAAAGCTAATATGTATAAGTCAACAGCTGCACTGGAAAATATTTTGAGGATCCTGCAGGAGAAACTGAAGCAAAATGAGAGTGAACCAGAGAGTGCTGATAATTCCTTATGCTGCTTTATGTTTACTTAAGTTAGAATTTGAGAATATTATCAACCACAACTTTTTCAGGTTTTAAACTCAAATGTTATTGTCAGTTAATTACTATTAATAAGACAAGCTGGTAGTCATTTAGAGTGATGGCAAAACCCATGTGTTCCCGTAGATTTCCCTCAGTCTTTGGTTAGCATCACACTTAAATTATTGGATCATTAAAACAAATTTAACATTAGACAAATAGCGCCTGAGAAAATATAAAATGCATTTTTCAAATCTTGCTTATATCCATTAAAAAGATGAAAATAGAAAGAACAATTTGTACTTTCCAAAAGAATGTCTTGATGATCTCAACAACTCTTAGAAAAATGTACTGCAGACTGATGAAATCGAGTGGAACTGTTTTTCAATGATGAGCATTCTGTTCCATCCCCATTTCAGAAAAAATAACTTCATACATGATGGTGGTATGATCATCTGTGGCTGGTTACCAGCAACAATATTTGAACAACATGCTGTTATTGATGGAATCATGAATTTTGCTCTCTACCAGAAATCCTTAAAGAATAAAAAAGCTCTTGGATTATGTAGCAAGACAACAATCTAAAAAGGCCAGCAAATCCACATCTAACTGTTATTTCTCACTTAGTAATGGCACTTATGATTTGAAAGCAACATTTCACATATACTCAGTTTATCTGCAGTTTATCCTTTGGTGATCTGGTATATATAATTGTAAAAACAAACAAACAAAAACAAAACAAAACAAAACACAAAAACAGAAATTAAAACGTGGGCAAAACTTTTTCTCATAGCACTGCATGTCTATGCATTTTATGTACTAAAACTGCTTTGCAAAGGGATGTTTCTGGGAAAAAAAAAAAAAAAAAGAGCCCAACTCCAGCTGTAGTACCATTAAAAAAGAGAACATGTTGGTAATTAGAAAATTTAGCAATTAGTGAAGAGTTTTTGTTTTTTTTAAATTATAAAATCTTGGCACACCACTGCTCCGGTTTCATTGAGACAGCAAAATATTAACAGCTCTTTCTAGATATAACTCATATCAAATAAGCAGAAGAATTTAATGTTTGTAATTTATGATCCAGCCTTTTTTTTCTTTGCCTCTTTTTTCTCTGGGATTCAGCATTCTGATAACCAGAATACTATATATGCTCTCCTCATTGTAAAAAGCTCTAGTATAAGCTCTAGTATAACATATTAGATGCTCACCATATATTTACATATGTATTGTTTATATATTAACTAATAGCTATCGTTCCCTTACATATTTTCTGGTGTGAACTTTCCAGATATCAATGTTTTGGTCAGTTTGGCTTCATTGACTCATCTCTGCTTGATGGGAATGAACACATGCTCTTCCTCAAATGCTGGCAAACTGCCCAATCAGCCTCCTCAAAGATAAATGACAGTGTGTTAGGAGCTGCTTGAACCCAGGTGTTGGGCTCTCTCCCTGCCAGTCAGCCAAGTGGTGAGTACTCATGTAAACTAGTCTCATGGTCGTCATCCAGCGCGGCTGCCTACCCTTCCTCCGACTAATTGTCTGGTTCCCACAGTTCTGGCTGCTTTCACAATCTCTGAAAAATCCCCTCGCTCTAGCTCATCTATCAGTCGGTGACCTTGTCAGGGTGCAATGCATGAGTAACTTCCCCATTTCTCTAGGTGCAGCAAATTACTTGTTAATTACTTATAAGCTAACCCCGTTTAACACCCCAAGATGTACTCTAATTAACAAATAAACAAAGAAATCCAATAAAGATGTGTCCAGAACCTTACACATCCCATGGGGACACTTCTAATGGACTATCACGGTCAGCATCTACAAAGAAACAAATTAATTTTGTACTTTTTTAGCAATCGGAAAATGATAAACTGTTATTGAACTGAAAAACCAAGTTGTCTAAAGATATTTCTTTTCAAGTTTGGTTGCCTCAATCTAGGCTTTGGAACTTGTGATAATTTGTGATAATTTATGGTATTCCATTTAAAAGTGTATAACTCATTATTTATTGTTAGTAAGCACTGTTTTTCTGCCACCTCCTGGCAAGATATTTGTTCATACAATTTTAATAGTTCAAAAACTCATTCCAGATACAATCAGTTAAAATTCCCCATCCAATGGGGTAGCACTCTGTGTGTGCAAGCTCATAATTTATCCCACTGAGCTTTTATGGACTATTCTAATAACTTTGGTTCCTGTGATGACACTCTATACCAAGTGATCAATAATACAGCGCAGTTCAAGTCAGATGTCTGACTTGGAGAAGTCATTAAATGATTAAATGATTAGGTGCTTGTTATCAACATGTTTGAATCGATTATCAAAATTCTAAAGCAAGGTCGCCAAAATTAGTTTTATTTTGTTGTCACCAATTAGAACAAGTTTGCTTTGAGTTTTTTGAACAACCAACCATCTCTGAGGCAGAAATAAATCCTTAAGATATAGCTCACTGCTCAGGATAGCATCAAACCAGGACAACATGAGAACAATCTATAGTTTAATATCTAAAACTGTGCAGAGATTTGTTGAAATGCTGCTTTAGCTTTCTGAAACCTTTTTTGTATTAGAAAAACCTAGCAAAAAAGAGCTTGCTCGGTGTCTTATCTAAGTTTAGGACACCTTAGATTGTAATGTAAAGAATCCAATATATACGCTGGTTAAATCCAGATTGAAATATTCAATGGTCTGAAAACAGATATTTTTGTAAATAATAATATAAAGTAAACATGATCGTAACAGCTGTTAGCTGAACAGCTATCACTTGCTCATCCTGAACTTGAGAATGTAAAAGCTTTGATTGTTAAACTTCTACATTTTTTTTAGACAACTTCATTTCAAGAAAACAACCCCACAACGATCTGGGATGAGTATTTAACAATAAGACCAAGTTTGTTGCATAAAACTATTTTTGCCATCCAGAAAATCTGCGTTTACAATTTTCTTAAGACTAAAATGTCTCACTGCATTAATCCTGAGCATGAGGGTTGGTAAAGCAACACTTTCCCTTAAATGTAGCGTCAGATGTTATGGTTACATTCTGTGCTGATTGTGGTGATTTTTATATTTTCCCAACACTGTGCATGTACCTCAGAGTCATACCGGTAACTTTTGCTCGCCTAGCTTCAAAATGAGGCTCAAGGGTATGACAACAGATATTAACCACTAGAGATATCTGAAATGTTTTCTGATGACTGTTTACGCCCCAGCCACAGCTGTCAGGGTGTGACGGTGAGGAAGAGGCTGTGGTTTACTGCAAAGACCTGATAAGGACCGGCCTTGATCCTGACATAAAGTCACCTGCTGGGATGAGAAAAAGATTGTTCAGCAACAATCAAATATGTTATGTGACACATAGTAAATGAACCACTCCCAAGAATGCAGTTTTTGTGGTCAACACATTTGGTCAACGCAAGTTTGATGATGACAGTGTGTCATACACCTCTGATAATAATGAAAACAAGCCATTGCGTAAGCAGTCCAATTTAGTAATCACTGCTCAGAAATAATCTGGCGATGAGTCACAACTTTTGAATTTGGACATCCACTAGAAGAGAAGAGGACTTATATGTAAAATCACAAATTCTAGGTCTGTTTAAAATTTGCAATCAATACACATGAATTAATTCTTCCCTGACCTATTTAGTGAAGTAATCACCAAATAACTGGTCCTCTTGTTTATGACTCAAATTATATATCAAATTAAAGAGTTTTCCAAGAACCTGCCTTCCATGTTTAAACAAAACACGTGGTTTTATTGTCATAAATGTTGTCTAAAGATTTTTGCCCAAATAATTTTCTGTCCTTTACCAGATGGCGGTCATAGTAAATTTAGTTTTTCAATGTCCAAAACACTTGGTGATGACCCGAATCTTTGGTTGTAAGGTCATAGACATCCTGTTTGTGACAGTTCCAGTTAGGAATAGCTACAAGAGGTGATGCAATGACCGTAGCCGTCACTGTTACTGTAAGTTATTGCACACATATCATCTTAGCAACTTGTTGTTTTTATTTACTCCTGAGGAAAGAAGGACCATGAGCTAATTCACAACTTAAACTTAATTGGAAAAAGTCTTATGGTAATAAGGTTCTATTTTAGCTACTTATTCAGCTCTTTGGAAAATGTTCCATTTAAATTCACTCCAAATGAGAAGAGCTTTTACATGAAGCAATAAAAGTACGAGAAAATATAAAGAAAGAGGAACTTATGAGACATTTTTGAGATTCTGGTCTGAATCAGGAGCCCTGTTTGGCAGAAAAAAAAGTTTATTGATGACAACTAAAATAAAGAGGTTCACAAATTGACAGTTAAAACTTGGATTTCTGCTTTAAGCAGGAGTTAAAAAGTTTGACATGTTAATAATTGTTTTCATGTTTTCAGTAGATTTTGCGATTGAAGTTTTATTTACCGTTTATTTCCCATTTAAGATTTCACTTGAAATAAACCAGTCAGGATGACTCAGCAATAGAGCGGTTCTCAATGTTTGCTCTCTCACAAATTGTGATTTTTAATACTTTTTCCATCAAGTATGCCACACCTTGAGGGATGCTCAGAATGGCACGACTAAGACAGAACAAAGACAAAACCTTTGATATGTAGTTTTACGATTATACCTCTCTCCACCGATGGTTCAAAGCTTCATAAGGACACACGAGATGTAAACAACTGCACTGATGTGTTGTGAATGAAGGGTTCCATAGCAAAGTGCTTGTCAAAAGGGGGTTTTGAGAAAGATTAATTATTCATTTAAATTATGGGAAGTCCAAGTGCTCTTTTAGTGGTTAGACAAAAGGTGCTGACGATGTGCATTCAGTAAGAGCTGTAAAGAAAATTTACTGTCATGTGTAAAATAAGGACACTAGTACAAAAATGGACTGTGGTGAAAAGATTTTTATTTTTATTTTTTTTACAACAACACTGAAACGTACTGAAGAAATTGCAAGATAAGCAGGACGTGGAGCACAACAAAAATAATAATAAACCAGCAAAGAACTATGGAAATCAGTGAGCTAGTAAAATCAGACAAGATTGAAGATTGATACTGAATTCTGGTGAGCTACTCAGGGAAACGTGGAACAACTGAGGCAAAGAACCAACAGGGAAGGAGACTAAGTAACACATATGGAGTGGAACTACAACACAAAATGAAATTAGAGTTGCAAACCAAGGGGGGAAAGACTAATACTCAAATAAGAGCATAAGACCAAAATCCCAAACACCTGAGATTTTTTTTTTTTTTACTTTACCATCACTCTTAGATGTTTTTAGTTAATGAGAAATTACCATAGAAACTACAAAGTCAACCTGGCTCAATGTGAAAAATCCCACTATTGGTAAATGGTGAAAAATGTGTGACTAGCAATTCTTTTTTTGTACAGTTTCACAACCATGGCCCAGTTACTTTTCCTAGTAAAAACAAATTGATTATTTAAATAGAGCATATCTGACAACATGAAGTAGACTGTAAGAGCTCAACAAGCAACACCTTATGCCCTGCTTGACTTTGGGACTACAGCTGCAATGACAGCAATTGTAAACAAAAGGAGAAAACATGGAAGAGTGGTGAATTTTCCCTGGACTGGCCAACCACTCATACTTATTTAAAGAGTGAACTGGCAGAAGAACCCAGAGCAACATCTCAAGCATGGCAGACCTTGATGATCTCTGTTAAGGTTTGTGTTCATGGTCCAATGTTAAGAAAGGGAATGAGTAAATATGGCATCCATAGGTCAGGACTGATTGGACCACAAATTCTGCTCTGTATCAACAAAAACCTTAAAGGGAGCTTTCAACATGTATGAAAAGCCAGTTATTATAATAAGAGGGTGATTTATTTTTTTATCCACACAGGTTAGGACACTGTGTGGATAGTATTTTGTTAGTAAATGAAATGTACTTATAGCCTAAGGAAAATGGAAATGTTCTTCCCAACGTGTCTGTTCAGTCTTATCCATGACCCAGAGATTAAGAAAGATAGAAGGAAATGATGAAACATTTCAACACCATGTTTTTGGGTTTGTTATCAACTTGTTTCCATGCCCACAAAGAGAAGTGAAGGTCAGAGCTTTTATTTATGCTACTCTCAGCACATCAAAATACCACCTGTTGCTCTATTGTAGCACTGTCCTGCACTACAAGTTGTCAGTTGTATTATGTTTTTTTTAGTTGTAAATTAATCCTGCCTTTTTTTTTTTTGGGGAATTCAGAAAGCAGTATAAAAAAGCAGTAAACAACCTATCTTCAAATGCAGTAGCATGAATACAGATGTTTATTGAAATGGAAAAGGTAATTCCCCTCTTTTTTCCATTTTTGTGTAGTTTAGCATGCTTCTTCTTGGCTGAGGCATAACCTTCTCAAATTTCCTCTTACTCATTGTGCTGAAAGGCCTGTCTATTTCTTGTTAAGGGTTGGAGGCGGTGTTGACCGTTTCCCTTTTTCCTCCACTGAGATGTTGTTTTAAACCCTGAGTTAACCAGAGATTGATCTGAAGAATGGGTGTATTTGGGGACTGCCATTCGTCATATGGCCTGAAAGGGTCGTTTTCTCCCCCAACCCTGTCACCTTTGATGAATCCTCACTAAAGACTCCTCTGCTTAAGGCAAGGCCAGCATTTGCGTTGGCTGAGAGGCCTCTCGCATTTTGTCTCTCCCTCCGATTTTTGGCAACACACTTTGAACTGTGCCACAGTACATTACTTTATTTTGTTTATTTGTGATGAGTGGACCACAGAGGGCTTTTAATAATTGTTCTGGGAGAAATTTATTTTCTTTGTAACTATTTTCAAATCCGCTATGTGAAAACGTTCTCCTTGGGGATGACAGTTTTGCCTTTTGCACTTGTTTATTTCTGGAAAAAAAAAAAAGAAAAAAGTCAGGGATCACTTACTTTTCCATGTGGTCACAAAACCACACAGAATAACTGCTGCAAGTTTCCAACTCAACTTGTTACGTTATGTCTATTGGACCGAATTTTTAAGCTAATGCTACACTAAAACAATTCCTACAATTTTACAAAAATTAGAAATACTAAAACATTAAAATTCCGAATCAAAAACTGTTTAATAAATGTACAAATACGGCAGATTTGGCATTGGCTGTGCAAAACTATTGAAGGTGACATGCTTAAAATTTTGCAATCGTGACTAAAAATTGTCTATGTGAAGCGAGCTCAGCAGTTTGTCTGCTGATTTTATCACTTTAAAAGTGACTTCTCTTCCCAGGCACTTTGTTTCCCCCTCTTCCCTCACACAGCAGTTGTTTTTAAGTTGATACCGGGGTCAGCAATGTTCACTGGAACCCTAAGCCATGCTCCAGATGGTGATGACAGACACTGGTTAATACTGTTCACCTCTTCAACACCAAACTCTAGTCTCCCGCATCAAATCTGATGGGCGTTTTAGTAGTTTGAAGTCAGTCAAGCATGAAATTAATTAAATCCCCATTTTTATTAGGTTTAAACTAAATCTTGTGTGATTTGGGAAGAAATTTCTTGAACACCGAACTTCGAAAATGCATCATTACTATGAAGTTCAGCATCTTAACGCCTTTTAACTGTGAGTGAATATTTGAGATCGTATGATGTGTTACAATGGGATGCAATTGAGTTTCTGATGCTAGAACAAATGTCACGTTCTAGCAAATGTCGAAGCCTAAATATCCTGGAGCCTAATAATCCAAAATATTTTGGCTCAGAATATCTTGGATTCATTTATAAGTGCTTCTCCAAATACCTTAAATTGTGATGAAGAACAATCGTGAAAGAGTGAACATTATATGAAACACCTGAATAGTCTTATCATTGCCACTTAAAAAGAAAAAAAATCATTGCACGTCCAAAAAACTCCACTTTCATTTTTTTTTTTCCTTTTCAAATTTTTTTCCCTTACTCAGTTCAGTGCTACTAATTAACTTTTTTTTTTCTGTTTTCTGTATCGGATCGGTATTAAAAGTCAGATATGCGTATCAGTACTGGAAGTGATCAGTACATTGCTACTTTTTAGCAACTTTTCTAACTTAATAAGGCTCAAAAAACCTTTAACAATACTGTTTTGAACTAAGATATCAAAAATATTTCTAACTGTCTTTGGAAAGATCATTTTGAATTAAACCTCAGCGGTTTTATGAAACACTACAATTTCATGTGGAGGTCCATCTATTCACCTTTTTAACACTTACCAGTAATGTCCACAGTTTCCCATGAAACTTTCATAAAT
Source organism: Poeciliopsis paucimaculata (assembly GCA_903067055.1). Classification (NCBI taxonomy): domain Eukaryota; kingdom Metazoa; phylum Chordata; class Actinopteri; order Cyprinodontiformes; family Poeciliidae; genus Poeciliopsis; species Poeciliopsis paucimaculata. Next base: position 38,961 of record CAEGAD010010386.1, read on the forward strand.
TTGTAATATAACATAGATTAAAATGATCACACTGGATAATCCCAGTTTTGTCCAACCTTCAACATTGAGGGACAAGGGCCACTAATGCAACAATGTAATACTTAATACATTGCTTTAACTACTTTTACAAACAGAACATATTCAGCAACAAATTATTTGACTCAGAATAAATGTAGTATGTTAGTTTATAACATGCTAAAGAGGAGATTGGAACCAATCTTAATCTTGCATTTATAAGCAACCACATAAAAACAGCAAAAACTTGATTTATTACAAAACGGTTTCCCTGCTGAGGCACAAACAATGGAAATTAATAAATTAGAATTAAGGCTGTGGGAATAACTGCTTACCTTAGTGTGTGTGCAGCTGTTGCATTTGCCTACTATTCCTGCGGGAATTGAAATTCTCTAATGTTGCAAGACAGTCTCATATTCCCATTTATCCTTGCCCTGTGATGGACTGGAGACCTGTCCAGGATGTATCCGACCTTTCGCCCAGTGACCTCTGGAAATTGGCACCTGACCCACTGTGACCCGTCATGGGCAAGGTGGTTTAGATGATGGATATGTTTCTGTTTTAAAAATACCAGAATTTTGGTGATTTTCTTACATCAAACTCAGGTAAGCATAATCATTTAGAAGCAATATCTGTAAGACCTGGGTAAAAAGATTGCTGAATGTTGGCCCATTTCTCCAGACAGAACTGATATTCTTTGTTTCATTAAGTCACAGGACATGTCACTATATGTTTTTTGTTTTTTTTTTGTTGCTAACTTTGCAATGGATAGATATACAAAATCCTTTTCCAGTAAGTTTCTAAACAGCACTAAAAAAAGCAATCATTGGATCATGTTTCAAAGTGCCTGCAAAATAATTTTACAAGTATTGTTATTGTGGGAATATACAAAAGGGTAACCAGTTTGTCACAATTAATGTAGCAAACGTTCTTGCTTTTAATTAAATAAATAAACAGCAAAAACTTTGATTTGTAACCCTTTTTGATTGTTCTCGGCTTTGAGGGGAAGGAGGAACCCATGTGTTGATTTGAAAAATATCACAATGTTAAAAGATCCACAGCAGCTGGCTACTTTTTGCAGGCCTATTGAAGCTCCTGCATTCCTGCGTATAGCTCCACTTTGAGTAAAGTGAGAGTCGAAGCTGGAACCTCTGTGTCTGACACACACCCACACTGAACTCCCTCTCTCCTCTACTAATAAATAATTATCCTTTTGTGTGATGTGGCTTTGCTCCAAGGCCGTGCACTTTATGTGAAATGCTTTTAGCAAAGGAGTCCAAAAGGGGAAAATTCACACAAAAACACTTTGACTTTTAGAGTTTACATTACACTTTTACATGATACAATAAACACGTTGCTTGATGCACAGTGCCGCATCAGCAAGCAAATACTCACCTCAACAAAACTGATCTTTTCTGTGTCTTTATCATATTTTCTTCACACTTTTTTCCCTACTGTACTTAATTATGGTACATACTTATTGAAAAATAGTATATATTTTTAAAAAAGGACATGAACTTGAACAGGATGTCCGATGATGCTCATTTGACGAAAAAGGCCATATACTCAAAAACTCAAAAAAGTTTTTTCGGGGACATAATTTTAAACACATTTTAATTCAAACATTTTCATTTGATTTTAAAGTTTTACAGCTAAAGACAATCGATTGCATGTGATCGCAAATAGAAATACTAAACATCTAATTAACTCACTCAAACCCCCAACACTTCAGCTTGGACAAAGAGCGGAGAGCAAAACCCTCTAAAGCAAGGGTGACATTTGTCAGAATCTACTCACATAGATGCAGCCTGTAGCTGCTGGGCCAAAGCAGAGGAGTCATCTGGCTCCTCCCCCTGTTCAGAGTTATGCAGTATTTCAGGCTTCAGGAGAATAAGGAAAGCCAGACAATGTAGAGACACTGCATCCAGACAACTTTAACTCAGCAGTCTTAATTCTTAATCTTAATTCTTCTGCAGGACTTCAAGATTGTCATCCAGGTTTTTAATTTTCAATTAAGTTTTATTTTTTCCTCCATTATAACAGGCTGAAAAAATGACTTTGGAAGCGCACTGCGAGAACTTATGTTTGTTTCTGAAGAAGCTTTGGCTCCAAAGGTTTTGTTTTTTCACGTACTCTTACTGATAACCTCTTAGGATAACCTGAGTGTTTTTATTTATTGATTCCTTTTTCCTGGAGTATCATCCATTTTTGATTGGACTGCTTTAAACTGCATTCAGCGATGCTGACTGAACTGAACTTCGGAGGTATGTCTGTGGGGTCAGATGTCTGCGATCTGACCCTCTTACCACCAGCACCTCCTGTGCCATCCCTACCAGGAGCTGGAGGGATACCTGTTGGCGGCGGCCAATGGACCCAGCTGCTTGACCTTCACCCTGGCTCTCCCTACAGCACCCTGAACTCCCACCACTCCCTGATAAAGCAGGAGCCCAGCTGGGGGGCCGCTGACCTAAATGAGGACCCGCACTGTGGACACGGGGCCTTCACCGTTCATTTCTCTGGCCAGTTCACAGGCTCGGGCCCTTGTCGGGTCGGCACCTTTGGGGAGACACCCGCGAGTCAAAGGATGTTTCCCACTGGGGCCTACCTGCCCGGCTGTGTGGACAGCCCACCTCCGACCAGGAATCAGGGTAAGGAACCCGTCACAAATTTGTCTTTAACAGAATCAGTTAAAGACAAACATCAAATTTTTTATTACTGACTAAAGCAGCCTAGAGATTTTTATTCACCTTCGTGTTTAAATGTTTTAGAGCAGAGTCTCAACAGGATCATTATGAACCATAACAGCTGTGACAGGATCTGTAGCAGATTTCTCAGTTCTGGATTCAGTCAACACTTGCGGGAAAAATGTCTTAAACAGGATATTATGACTCAAGTATCAGCTGAGGACTGAGTTGTTTTTGTGAAGTTACCCAAAAGTAACCAGTTGGAAGCATGGCTGAAAAATACAGGACAATCTCTGCCAAGTCCTGGATTCTAACACACAAACAAATTTAAGTTTTAAACTACTTTAAATTTAACTTCAGTTGTACAAAGCCTTTCAGCGCATATTTCACTCTGTTTTTTTTATTTTGAAGCAAAAACAAAAACACCGGCTGAGCAGCATGGGAACATTTTAAATTCGGTGTTAAATTTTACTGTGTATGAGAAAAATAACTCTTGACTACCTCATTTAGGGACAGGATATCTTCTTTGATCAAAAACTTTAATGTCAAACGGAAAAACATGCTACCATTTCTTTTGACAAGCATGGTCAAAACAAGACTGCATTTAGACTTCACAAATCATTAAATGAAATCTGGAGGGGGGGGAAAAAAACATATCTAGTTCACAAACTCCAACTCATATGCTTGTTTTGGAAACCTTTTAAAATCTCATATTCTTAATTTTATGACTGTGCTATCAGAATTCACGTTTTTAAGTTAAGGTAGGCTGTCTCTGCCGATGCATTTTACAGTGGAAAGTGGTTTCTGATGCAGCAGTAAAGCAGAAAACTATTTTCAAGATGCTTAAGGGGTTTAAGACTTAATGAGTCATTTTTATAAGAAAGTATTAAACTTTCAGCTTGGGCCTGACTCAGGATGTCCCTCGTTGGTGTGTGTGCGTGTGCGTGCGTGTGCGTGCGTGTGTGTCAAATAAACATTTTAAGAATTTATACAACAGAATTAAGCCTGCACTTAAAGTTGACATTATGTTTTAAAAGCATTAAATGTGAAACTACTGCTGTTTAAGACTGTTACCAAGGGTAACAGTTGAGTTGGGATTGATATTGTTCATTTCTTCAACTAAGCTTATCCAACAGTAGCTCTTTCTCAGACTGTCTCTTGTGTTTTTGCCAGATTTCTTTTTCCACCTGCCATAAATTTTGCAACCACAAGGCCAGAGATAGATGAGGGGAAAACGAATATGTTTCTGAGGAAAGAGGATTTAGTTGTGTGATGAATGTCTCTCCGCGGTAACCCTGCCAGGGACTAAGAGCAGCAGAGTACAGATAACTGACCTAACAACTTCACAACCTTTAAGACATCACAAGTCGTTTGTCAGATTGTAACCTTTAATGGCTCGAGCAGGAAAAATAACATCTTTTTCTTCTTTTTTTTTTTCTATTTCCATCGCCATCCTCATTTGTTTTTCCTCTCAGGTTATGGCGCAGTTGGTTTAGACAGCAACCCCAGTTACGGTCACACACCCTCCCACCACAATCCCCAGCTCTCCAGCCTGTCCTTCAAACACGAGGACACGCTGTCACCGCCGAACAGCATAGGTAAATGTCTGCGCCGTGACTTGTCTTCACCAGACTGGAAAACTGTCGCGTCTCATCATCAAGGTTATATAAGAAGTAACCCATCATTTCTCAGATCACAAACACCATCGCTAATATCCACTTTCGTTCAAGTGTCTCCATTTCTGGCACACGTAAACACAGTTTCCCTTAATGACTTTGGAAATCATAACTTAAAGGGAATAACTTTTCTGAGACTCTGTTGGAATGTCAGAAACTGTCTGGGGAGCAGTATACTATATGAACCTGAAAACTACCACAGTTTCTCGTCAAACGTCTTGAAAAGAGGAGACGTGCAAGCCATTTAAATTAACTATTATTTGTTTTGCAAATATATTATGAAAGTGCATGCAGGTACAATAATATTTCTGGGCTCTCCAAGGATGAATGATGTTCATCTGGTTTTTATTGGATCATACAGTGTTTTATAATACGCAAATTATACAGTGCACGTTCTTAATACTCAAGCTTTAACTTCAACCTTTACTGCCAGAAATACCCCAATAAACTAACTTATGTGGCACAAAAGTTAGTTTCTGCTTTGTTGTCCATTTGTTCTGATCTTTAGAAACTCCTAAGACACGGCAACTACAGACTAAGGCTAAATCCCATTTCACAGGGTTGTTCCTGCCCCAAACGCTCCCTCTTCATTCTGGTAGGGGTTACATTGGAGAAATGGGATACTGTGCTGAGAAGTGGATACACTATAAGTTATCAACGGCTTCTTGTGCATAAACATGTGAACTAACATGTCTGCAGCTGTCGTGCAAACAGATGCCATTGTTATTTTTTTATGCTTGATTATAAGTAACGAAAAGGTAATACTATCCAGAAATTAGCAAAGTATGAATTTACTTTAATGTATTCAGACTGTATTTAGGTTTTCATTACTATATTGCCAACATGCTAACAAAAAATACATTGTTGCTATCTTACTTTGTTCTTTTGTTTTGTTTAAAAAAAAAAACACAAAAAAACAAACAGATTTTCAGGATTTGCTGTTTTTCTTTTCTATATCTTAAACAGAAACATTTTTGTTTTGTTTTTTTTTCTCCTTTTTTAATAGACCTGAAAAGTCTAAACACCAAAACAACACATTGTAATGGTTGTAATTGTTTGTTTGTTTGTTTTTAGTGGTGGACAATATTTAAACATTACAACTAAACATGTAATCTATTATAAAAATTCAACTGAGAACTGACATTTGAACTTGGGTCACACTACTAGTCGTTAGTTTGGTCTCAGCATAATGTTTCTACTACCTACCTCACATGAATAGTAAATAATATAACTTTTATTTTTTATTACTTGCTTTCAGTACATACACACTATTCAAACCAGGAGTGCATCAAAAATATTTAACAGTCTGATAGAAGCGTTATATTTTTGAGCGTATTTGGAAGCATGTATACTTCCAAAAAATATATTTTTTTAAGGGCTAGTAAGTTATCTTCCTTATTCTATTTCTGCACAATAGAAAAAGTAAGGTGAAGAGGTGAGAAAGGCGAACAGGGATTTCAGTCTGTCTCTTTTTAAAGGTCACTTAATGCTGACCTATTTTAAATGAACTTTTTACATCTCATTTTTTCAGTTGACCAGCAGTATTCCACACCAAATCCCATGTTTGGCTGCCACAGTCCTCCAGAATCCTGTCCAAGCAATCAAGCTCTGTTGCTGAGAAACTACAACAGGTACAATTATCCCCTCTTCACGCATTTATTGCTCCTACTTTTCACTCTGTCTGCCTTCAATCACCCTTGAACAAAATTTTCCCTCTTACACCAACGTTGTTAGACTCCTCACTCATCTGTCAACGTCATTTATTTTCCACTTGCTTGACGATTTCTTGGTAATTTTTAGAAGTGTGAACTGTCTCTGATCCCACGCGGAGCTCTGCATTGGCTTCTGCGTTGTCTGCATCATGAATCCTCATTTGTTCTGAGGCTAAGTGCTGCCCACTGGTGCTCAGCAGGCCAAAACAAACACAGTGTGACCTACTGCTGATGTGTCCGAGTCCTCACTGGGGAAAAAAGAAAAAAAAAAAAAACTAGGAAGAAAGTACAACAGACAAGTTCAGTGAAAGTGTGAGACTTGCTTGGTGGGGCTAATGGGAAATCTGCCTGTTTCAGACACTAAATGTGTCTTCAGCTTGTGCTCGTTTTGATGTAAAGCATCTCAAGCAGTAAATTAGGAGGACATTCTTTAGATGCCGACTGGAGATGTTGTTGGAGAAAAGGAACATGTGCAACCCAAATATTGGGACAGCAGCAGATAAGCAGGAGGAAGAGTGTGCTGCTGTTAGAGCTCATGGCAGGAACTGGAAACCCTCAAAGCGAGCATGCAGGCATGCACATGCGTGCACAAACTCACACACACAGCAAGTACATGTCAGATATCAATGAGTCTTTCCATAGTTTACCATAGCTCAGGACTGATTAGCGAGCCATCGCGATCCTTCCCTCAAGGACTTCTCAAGGAATGCCGTCCAGAATTCCCCCGAAACTGTTTCCCGCCACTAATGATGCTGAGGACAGAGTGATGTCATGCTCTGGTCCAGGGTGTACTAGGCACGGAGGCGTTCACTCCCACAGAGAGTGCAATCGCATCTTTGAAAGTGTGCATGCCTGTGCGCGTGTGTGGGGTGCGTGTGTGTGTTGGCAGTGGGTTCTGCCAAGGTAAAAACAGACTCAGTGTGTTTTATAATGAGAGCATTATAGTTTGGTGGGTGGATGGAAAGAGTTAATTAGCCAACTATCAGCAGTTCCTTCAAACACAAGATCTTCATCTAATCACCTTCATATCGTCTTATGATACTATTTTCTTTTAATGTCAGTGATAACCTGTACCAAATGGCATCTCAGCTGGAATGCGTCACATGGAACCAAATGAACACACTGACATCAACAATGAAGAGGTGAGATCGCTCTTTGAGTTTTAACTGTGTATTTTTAAAATGTCATTTTCATTAATCCTTGGAACAAGTTTTTGTGGAGATCTACAAAGGAGGAGGAAGAGGGTTTTAGCTGCATAGTTATTGCCAATAATAAAAACAGGGCACAAAGAAAAGTTTAAATATATACTTAGTGTCTTCAGCTGTCTATTTGATGAGTTTTACCTTTGAATGTTTCAGGCATTATTTTGGCCAAAGGATACATTTGTCTTTTTAGTCAAAAGTATCTTTATGAATAAATGATTATATGATGATCAAACACAATCATTTCTGACTCAGATGTGGTTTAGTCAAGTGTTGCTCACATGACATGACATAACATGTTTCTGTTTCATGTAACAGAAACCTATTTAAAATCTGCGAGATAAGTTTGTTGCAGTTTATGTTACAGTTAAGAGTTTTTTTTTTGCTTTGTTTTAGTTTATTCTCAAGCCTCACACCCAGCTCACTTACTTGCATTTTATTAATCTGCTCTTGCCAGCAGTCATGCGATCAGTTATGACAGTGACCCTCCAGCTCCAGCCCCGCCCATGCTCGTCAGCGCCCAGTACCACATTCACACACATGGCGTTTTCAAAGGACTCCAGGTCAGACAGATAACTGAAATGCATACATATACACTTGTAGTAAATAAGTAAATTATTTAACAAGTACCGCTGCTGTATTTTTCTGTCTTTCCAAGGATGTCAGACGGGTGCCCGGCATGGCTCCTCCAGCGGCAAAGTCTGCAGAGGCCAGCGAGAAGCGCCCTTTTGTGTGCACTCATCCCGGCTGCAACAAGAGATACTTCAAGCAGTCGCATCTGCAGATGCATGGCCGAAAACATTCAGGTACGAGCTACAACAACATTTAAGTTGTTTCTTGCACATTTGGGATAAAGAAATGCTAATGTCAGTGGGGTTGGGGGTTATTCTGCAGGAGAAAGGCCTTACCGGTGTGATTTCACGGATTGTGGTCGCAGGTTCTCTCGCTCAGATCAGTTAAAGAGACACCAACGCAGACACACAGGTAGATTCTCTTAACCTGTTTTTCATATTGCCTATATGCATCATGACTGGAGGCAGAAACCTGTTAAGATAAGAAGTTTCTACATACATACATAACAATATGTATGTATGTAGGGTTTGTGATAAATACAACCCTATTGTTGCTAATTACTGTGAGATTTCCATAATGAATTACTGCTATGATAGCAATGTATTGCATAAGTTTGAACATATATATATATGAAAAACAGAAATCCCTTCAAGTCATGAAGTACAAGGTCATTGTTTTGAAATCATAACCTCTCTAATACATGCTATTTGCACCACTTTCAGTGTTCGACAGTGATTGCTCCATCTAATTGTACATTCATACTCTGACTCCCTACCCTTCCTCTTGACATTTTTCCACTGTGACTGTGACTGTCACGTCTGCAGGAGTGAAGCCCTTTGAGTGTGAGACCTGTCAGAGAAAGTTCTCACGGTCAGATCACCTTAAGACACACACTCGGACTCATACAGGTAAAACAAGTGCGTATACCTTTTATTTTCTTCCTCTCAATTGTTCTCAACTCAATTTGTCGACGAATTCAACTCATGCACTTTATTGCCTGTCATTCTAAAGCACTATCTTCTTCGGTTTTGTTTTTTTTTTCTCCTTCGTTTGTCCACTTTTTGTCAGGTGAGAAGCCCTTTACTTGCCGCTGGCCCAACTGTCAGAAGAAGTTTGCCCGCTCTGACGAGCTGGTGCGCCACAACAGCATGCACCAGAGGAACCTGACCAAGCTGCAGCCTGCCATCTGAGCAGCGAGAGGCTGGGGAGTAACATGAAGAAGAAGGTGACAATATGTTGTGCCAGCTCACAGAGAAACATGCCTGGAGCCTGGTCAGCAGTTTAGGGTGGCCTGCCAGACTTGGTGAAGCGGTGAGCACAGCTGAAGGCGGCACCAGTCAGACATCTGATGCCAGAAAGAACAGACTGACTAAAATCATCAGGATACTCCTCAACCGCTGCTCGTTACGGTTATATCACATTAAATCTCAGACCTTGAGAGGATAGAGTGCCACACAAATTCTGAGCCAAGAATATTTTTTGCTGTTTATGGGCGATGAGGAAAACATTAATACACTCTATTGTCATACATTCTATTGTCATGTACTTGCACTGTTTTATTTTTGTTTGATTTTTGTCTGACTTTGAAAACTTTATGGATTTTTGCATTAAGATCACAAAAACGGACTTTTACTCCCACTTTTTTGTCTACATTTTTATATGTCTTAAAGTAGGTTATTACTCACCAAAGTGCTTTGTATATATCGTATGTGGTGCTTTTTTGTGTAACACTCCAGACATTCCTTAGGCATTATCTGTGCTGTTTCATAAAACTAATTTGACATCAGTGTTCTGTGTGAAAGACTGTGTGTGACAGACACAGAGTACTGGGTGTTGTCAGAATAAGAGAGGCCACCTATGAGCAGTGTCGGTGTGCGTTGGCGGTGAAAGACAGTAAAATGGTGCCCCTCTGTGACTCTGACAAGATGCAGGTCTGACCCTCTTAAATCTTTGACACACATCTTCATAACCACTAACATCTGTGGCCCATTAAATTTCATTAGAGAACATGGAGGTATGGTTCAGGTCTACTAGACTTAAGCTACACCCCCCATCGACACAAGACAAACATCATAATCAGGACAGGTCCATCTCAATAAATTATATCACTGAACAGTCAATTCATTTCAGGAATTCAATTCAAAAACAGAAACTCATATTTATCGATTACACACATAATAATGTTAGGTGCTTATTTCTTCCATTGTCAAGATTTTGGCTTCCAGCTAAAATGTCTTTGTTATAGCAAAATTTCAGTATTGCATAAAATCAAATAAAACACATGCATAAAATAAAATGAAAGATTGTTTCTATAGAAGGTAGCTGTTCAGACAGTTCCTTATCCAAATATATCAATGGAAAGTTAAGTGGAAGTAAAAAAAAAAAAAAAAAGCGCTAGAAAACATCAACATTGAATTGAGTGTAAATCGAAGTCCAGTAAAGGGCTGGCTATGGGGGAATTCAGAAGATGTGGACAGCAGTTTGACGTAAGGACACGGGCTACAATAAACACGTTCCTTGTGCTAAACCTCTTCTAAACTCAAGTTACTTTGGCACAGAACAATTGCCTTCCTGCAATGCCACATTGATGTGCTATTTAGGTGAGGGAGCCCCAACCGATTACTGAGTACATATACTATAGAATACATAGTCACACTTGTCAGCAGTGGTGGAGAAAGTACTCAAACAATGTACTTATATTGCAGACTTTTGGTCACAGTGTTGTCCCATATATGCGACACGTCAGTCAACACCTCTGCACAATAATTCAGTGCATGAGTGACAACTTTTTTCATCGCAGATGCAACATATGTGTCTCTGTACAGCTAGTTTTGCTAACATTATGACGGACAAATAAGCTTTTCCTTCAAGCGGATCTGTCCACAGTTTGATTTCTACCACATTTGAGCCACATGGTGGCAGTGTCAGCATGTTCAGTCCAAATGGGATTTACTTCTCTCCACCTCAGACTTCAGACTGTACATGCCCGCTCTGCTCTAGGCCTTCTGGGTACTGAAAATCCACAACACTTTTGGTGATGTCAGTGAAAGGGAGAAACAAGGGGCCCCATTCATAGTGAGCCTGGCATCATTAAAAATAAATGTTGTGGATGGAGTTATGTGTCAGCTTGTGTGGAAGAGATGAGATGATTCAGCCACTGCAGGTATGTTAATAAAACATGACTGAATGTGGGCACAAAGAGCTGCTGCCCAGCTATCAGGGAAAATTTTGTCATATAACCGGAAAACCAATGTAAACACGCACATGCAGGGTGGGTATATTTAGAAGTGGATTAACATATTTGATCCTTTAATGCATACGAACACAACCTGGAAATAGACATGCAAATAGAGGAAATTCAAACCACTGTCACTATCTGCCCTTGCTGTCAAGAACCAAAGAATTCAAGACAACTTCAAGCATTTGTTTTCATCTGCTTCTTCTTTCATTTGTAGAACATTTGAAATGTGACAAACTATCTTGCTGCTTCTGGATCAGGGTGGCTTGTCCTGAATTATGAATTCATCTGCAGAATCAAGTATTTCAGAAAGTTTGGATTACGTACATTCAGGTCATTTCTCTTCTCCAGCACATCTAATGATGCAATTATCTGGATATATAATTTGTTTTACTCGTTTCTCTTTCACTCTACTTTTCTGCAGTGGTGTCAGACTTTAGTTATTGAAGAGTGAACAAAAGTAAATATTTACTACATTGTCTCCCATTCTTGCACCTGCAGTGGTTAATTCTTGCGGCAGAACCTTACAGTTGCATTGCTAACAAAGATTAAAATGCTTTCCTCCTGCTTCAGGGTCAGACTCGGTTCATTTTAGCCGTCCTTCAGGTTGTTTTCCAATCCGCATAATGGCTGTGAGGCACTATCTCTGTGATGTTCGTTTTTTTTTTGTTTTTTTTCCTGTTTCTTAATCCCATGCACTTTGATTAGGAAGGGCTGCTCTTTGTTCTGGCTCGGCAGGGGCGTTGTGAATCATGGGGGAGATCACAGGAATCGCCAAGCTGAACATTTTACTCACTCCAGTTGCCTCTTAACGGAGACTGCAGACGAGAGCCAAATGCTTTAAACATCCTCAGTCATTACTGCCATCATTATCACATGCTTTTGGAGAGACACTGACCTCGACCCATGCACTGATCTACCTGATTCACTGCATTCCTCATGAATGAGAACGTTTCTGACCGGACGCTGTGGTAGATTTCTACTCTCCACCAACACAGAAAATGTGCGCCACGATTCTATCCCCTCCTGTGAAATGTTAGCTCTGATCTGAATGCATGAACACACTCGAACTTACATGCACACACGCCACCAGATGCCCCCTCAGCTGTACTGCTGGCTGTTTGCCTTTGAGGGGTGTCGGCGTGGGTAATCTCAGGTGACGTACACCTGGTAATGCACCATCCAAGACATCTGTAGGACAGCAGGCCTGCTAGCTTCACAAACTCCGCAACCAAAGCATCTTGAAGCTTTTCCTTTTCAAGGCAAGCGCATTGTTTTACGTCCTGCACAAATCACCAGGAGAACTGACAAAGCTTATTCGGCAAGTTTAAACCTTTATTTTCTTTGCAGTGCAGCAAATCAAAGGGAATTGTGTTTTTATATCTGGGTTTAGTTAAACCCATGTATTTGCTACATCAACATCTGTCTCCCGTTGAGATTCTCCAGGTTAAAAAGCTGTTCTCCAACCTCTGGGAGCTGGAAAGGTCAGTGCACATGTAGCTCACACTGCCCTCTCTGCCCCCTAAGGGACTGTTAACAAGGTCAAGGCCCAAGGGACAAAACTTCACTGAGTTACAAGGAGGCTTGTGTATGAAAATAAAGCTACACCACCAGGAGGCGCTGTCAGGGGCTGTTTAACTGCTAAGTGAAGCATGTTCTTAGTTGTATTCCCAGACAGCTTTTACCCTCCCCTCGGGCTGTAGCGCTCTTGTGCAGAGCTGCTGCTTTGCCGTCTGAGAGGCCTTGGGGTTCTTGGGGGGGTATTCCCTGTGGTCCAGCGTGGAGCCTGAGGGGCTCCTGTGTGTAGGGGGCTTTGGGAATGTGGAGGTCTTGGGGGGCCTGGAGCTCAGATGGGGCCTTGAGGGGAAACTTTCTCACTGAGGGAGCAAAGATGGAGCAGATACAGAAAGACAGCGAGAGGAAAACACCTTGAGAGGAGGCTGTCAGACATGCAGGCAGCAGCCGGGACGATCCCACGAGGGCACGCAGGCAAAGGAACACAAACATGTGCATATGTACACTCCAAACTAAAAGAAATATGTGGGCCAGCAAATAAAGAAAAACATCCCGCTCCCTCCTCAAACATTGCGGCTTTCATCCCCAGCCCCTCCACCCTTCCTGTTGCCTCCTTTTTACCACAGGAAGAAATCAAATCCTAACAGGATTAGATGTGTCTCTATCATGTGAGATAAAAGATCACAAACCAACCCAAGCTCCCGAGAGAGCAGCGGGATGGGAACGGCTTCATCTCCTCACTTTCCACCTCTGCCCCAAAGGTATTCGGATGCTGGAACATGGGGAGAAAGAACCCGAAAAACAAGGAGACAAACGATGACAAATGGAGCGAGAGAGTCGTTTTGTCCAAAGATATGTAGTCTCTCTGGGACAGGTCTGTCTCCACCTTCTGTGTTCCGGACTCCAAAATGTCGGGAAAGAGGCCTGTCTTTTAATTAAAACTTGAAAAGTTTCTATGAGAGTAAATCAAATGAAATATGCATAAGCCTGTCAGAAGTGGATAACTGAAGCAGCCTTGCAAAAGCTGTTTGAAACTGATTTTGAGTCACTCTGACCTCATCTGAAAGGGGCCTCCATTTCTCCAGAGGCAGTTACAATTAGTTCCCAACTCACTAGGTTTATGGTTCCTAAATTGAAACCTACCGCTCTTTAAAGCCTTCTCTCTAATTGTGTAGTCATTAATGGACGATTCCTTATCTACACCGTGTTGATGGTGCATAAAAAGTCATGATGATAGATGAGCACAAAGTGTAGTTCTCGAAAGGAAAGAGATTTCTATTCTGTGCCGTGCAACCGCCACTAGGAGGAGTAAAGCCCTGTGCTGCCAAACGATGAGGGGGGAATTCACTTTCCCAGGGATAACGTAAAAGATTGATGCCCTCCTTCAAGCTTCATTGTGCAGGAGTAGAAACATGCAAGGCACTGAATTAGCCTACATACACGACATGCACATACAACCGCACACCTTGCATAAACGCAGGGGGAGGCCTGTGCATCATCAGGGGCTGCTTTTACCCAAATGCACCAATTTTATTTCTGCAGGGCAAGCTTGAGTTTTCACATATATTTACTGTGAAAACTCCTCTGCAAGCATGAAAATGTTTGCAGACGAGTGTTTCCAAAGTCCAAAGTGTATTTGGACTTTGGCTGGAGTACCCAGAGAGAACCTACAGTATGCCTGTGCAGGGAGAACATGCAAACTCCATGAGGAAACACCCCAGGCAAAGAGTCAAACCCAGGACCTTCCTGTTGCAAGGCAGCAGCTCAACCAACCACAGAGCAGCCTTGCTAATACAAATAACTTTGGAAATCGTAACTCACCTAAAAGGGAAAAGGTTCCCTCTGATTTAATGTCTGGCAGTGAGAAATAATGGTAATGAATGTTTTTGTGCAATTACGTAAATATCTGATTTCAGTTTCATATATACTTGGAGTCTGGATCTCTGCTTGAGAAAATGATGTGAGGATCCCTGTCCTACAGGACAAAAGCTGCTTTTTTAAGAACTTATTTCCCTGAGGCCAAAACTGCAGAGTTTAGGTGCAGCGTAAATATTATCTTTTCTCTTTCTACATGTCCTTCTGAGCAACTCTTCCTACTATAAGAGCCATAATAATATTCTAAATGTTATGTGACAGAAGGAAAAGAGTCGTGGTGCAGCATTATTTTTTACCTTTTTACTGTGGTTTCTGCCGAAAATCTAATTTGTCCTCCGAGAAAAAGCAAATCCACAGCCTCTGCCTTCAGCTGTTACATTAAGATGCAATATCATTGTCAAAGTACCAAAAATAATGGACAAAATACTTTTTCAACTCTGCATACTGTTATATAATGGGCAATGTTATAAAAGCCTCAGTGCAAGGTGGCAATAATAATAATAATAATAATAATAATCATAATAATAATAATTTATTTTATTTTGAAGCATCCTTCATAACTGTCAAGGTCACTTTAGAAAAAAAGTAAAAACAACAGCAAGAAACATCAAACGTAACGGTGAATCACAAGGATAGGCAGTCTTGAACAGGTGGGTTTTATTCATCCCGAAAGATCATTGAAAATAACAACATGGGAAGTAAATCCACAAGGGGCACAAACACTAAAATTAAAATGACTAAGATGAGTGAGTGAAGAACGATTCAAACAAAAAATAGGGTATCATGATGATTGTATGAGACTGAAAGGAGGTAAGGGGAACTGACAGCAGATTGGATGGATTGTTTGGTTTGTTATGCAGGCTGTTTAATTGTTGTGGCAGTTTGGAGTTCGCTGCTGTTAATTTGTGATAAGGAAATGGAGGTAGAAAATGAGAAGAAGACGGTTGGTGGGCAAGCCTAAGTGAAAGTGATTCTTTGAGGTTGCTGAATGGTGCACTTTGCGACCATCTTCTCTGAGCGTCTCCAGCCTGATCCTCACCCAGAGGGCTCATTATTATCAGAGAAAAAGGGCTGATCTACGCAGGCACTCATATGAGACCCGTCTGAAGGCATTACTATGCGCACACTCCGCCTGCCCCCCCAACCCAGTGTGCATGATTAGTACCCTGGTGTAAACAGGAGGGGCAGACTGTTAAACATGGCCGCGAGGCAGTTACCTTGTGCGCCCTCCCGCCACATCTTCAAGTGAATACACATTCGGTTCATTTACATCTCTGCACACCACTAATACTCATCCACCTTCAATCACACATCGGTTCTGACACACAGATTCAATACGACACATGACAAACCTCATATGCCGTCTGGAGGAAGTGCATTGGGGAACTTTGGAGTTTCAGGCCTCCCAATTATTCAAATGCATGAAACTGGAACAATCCAACATGCTTAAGTCAACCAATGGAGCAACCGATATATAATCTACATGAGACTGAAATGTTGGTACTGTGAAACACCTTGAATCTTTCCAGACATACAAGAAAATAATTCTTTTGAATCTATCCTATTACTCCTAGTTTTCTAACCTTGCCACGTAAACAATAAAAACATTCAAGTGCAACATTACAGAGTAGCTTTTTGTGGAATTGTGGCCTCTAAGATTACAGTAACGGCTCAGGTTATAGCACAACAACATGGCCAACACATACATCCATCGCTCCATCCCTTGTTCCTAATGAGCTTTATCGCATTGGTCCCGCTTGACTTGTCTTGCTAACTGGCACACATATATCTGTATGTTCCACATGAGCAAGCAGAGGGGACAAGCTGGGTGGCAGCGCCGTTTTCTCAGTTACGTCCGAGAGTTTTACTGCAACAGCCAGCAGCAACAGCAAGTCATCTCAACTGCGTCTCTTCACAGCACATGTGGACCGCAATTAGTCTAGAGATGTGTTAACAGTGTATGCTTGTTTCTTATGTCCGTCCATTGAATCAAAGACAACATTGAGGATTTAATGTTTGAAAGACCTAGATTGTTTATGATCTAACAAACCAGGTTACAGGACGTGGCTGACTTATGTGATCGAGCAATAGAAGCCTGGGGTTCCCCAAAAAAGAACCTAACCTCGGTCGTCGCTGTGAAAAACCCAAAACAATCCCTTGAACCACAAAACAAATCCAACTTTGAGGAATCAAAGAATGAGTAAAATTGTCTGTTTAAATACAGAGCTGCCTCAGTTCACTTATTTCCCTGTTGCAACCCAGACACCAAGAAACTTCATAGAATCACCTTTGTAATGCCGTACACAAGCCTAAAAGACAGGGCATGACACAAATAAAATGGAAAAACATTTATTACTTTTTTATGCATCTGGACAACATTTGAAGACTTGTGTCATTTTTCTTATATACCTCAGCGTTCTGAGCTACTTATAAAATGTAAATTTTAGCAATGTTTTGATCAGAATAAACACCACTCTTAGGCTCTGTTCTTACAATTAGCGTTTTACAGTAAGTTTTATAAACTCCCTGAAAGCAAAAATTAATTTTAGGAAAATCAAACCGTCCGGATGATTATGCTGAAAACTTTCCCCCCCCCCAATTCTATTTATAACTTGTTGGGAAAAAAAACGCTGCAAAATTTAATTGCGGAAAAGTAAAGTGTACATTTAAATCTAAAACAATATAAAAGTAAAAACTAACATTTTGAATACACTAATAAATAAAGTAAAAACTAAATATGGAGGAAGAAAAGAAGATGTTCACAGGCTACAATAAAATCAAATGCGTGCAAAATTCATGCCATGTTTCATCAATATAAAAAGAAAATCATCAACAAAAACCCGTTACTAATTAGTACAACTGCAATTAGACTGCACACAAACATTTTCAGTAAAAAAAATCCTATCCCTCCCCAACTTTCAATATCAAAGTCATCTGATAAATATCTAAAAAAAAAAAAAAAAAAAAAAAAAAAAAAAAAAAATGGTATAAGACGGGGTTTAAAATTAACATTTCTATCACAAAAATTTCATACAAATTATGTTAAAAAAAACTTTTATATAAAACAGAGGCTC
>CAEGAD010010399.1:0-11971 GCA_903067055.1 Poeciliopsis paucimaculata
AAAATACTATATATATTTTTTTTTTTAATTGTGTATATATATATATATATATATATATATATATATATATATATATATATATATATATATATAAAACGCAATAGGAGCGCATTTTGCCCCCTACTGTCCTCTCCCTCGCAGTCCTGTCTGCTGCGCCCCCGTGTGGCGGGCAGGAGAAGCGCGCTCCGCCAGTGGGTGGTTTAAAAAGCTCGGGCTGCGGAGGAGCCGCTCACAGATCTGAGGAGCTCTGCACCGGGAAAAGTTTACTTCTGAGTACCACGGACCACCCAAAAGAGGGAGAACCCGCAGAGATGGCAACCCAGGCGGAGCAGCTGCCCCACCTGCACCTGGCCGAGCTCACCGCGGCGCAGTTCATCGACATCTGGAAACATTTTGACACAGACGGTCAGTGAAGGCAGCTGCCAGTCAATTAGAGCAATTAGGATACATTTGATTCGTACTGTTTCACATAGTGAATTGTTGAATTACAATATTTAACATCAACTTTACTAATAGATAAAAAACACAGAATGAGGTGCAGTATTAATTTAAGTAAGTTTGAAGTTGAAGCTATGTCGCTTGCATAAACATGAATCTATTGAAAATCACGGAATTATTCATTTTTATGAGGTTCTCGTTGGGCAATCACTTTGTTACTGCATTTATTTCAAAGTTTAAAAGATAATAAAGTATAAGGAAATAAAAAGGTGCAAGAAAAATGGAAAGTGATGATGGAGGGTTGAGCTGAAGGGCTGGATAAATGCTGAAAGATGGAAAAGAAACGGGAGGGAGAGAAAATGATGCAGGAGGATTGAAAGAGAAAAATAGAGAGAAGTTGGGAGGACATAAGAGTGAAACATTTTTTTTTATTATCTATGATTGAATCTTCTTGAACCTAGAAGCTTACTGGCTATGAACTGGTGTATATTAACTGGGTTGTACTTTAATAATAATAGTACTTATTATGCAAACAAGGAAAGCTACTACCTTTTAATTTACAGTTTAAAATCACTATTTATGAGTCAACAGTAAAGGTGCACATTTGGTTTTTGCTGTATTAAATTCACTATCCAATTTATTCAAGCCTTTATGAACAGAAGAAAATAAATATATGCATAATCGTTTTATACATGCGTTCTTAGAGGAGGAGACAGGGACGAGTTTATATATTTATTGATAATGTCGCTTTATTTATTTATATGCTTTATGTTTTGTCTTGGTGCCTGGTTTTGATTTTCTGCCTTCACTCCTGGCTCTACCTGTCAGTAATACCAAGGTGACATATTAATTAACTAGTTAAAGTCATAAATCTGAAGATCTATTTTTTAAAAGAATATGCACTATGTTTCTCCAGGTCTGAAAAAGCATTTTCTAACATATCAAATCGGCTGATTTATGTTGAAAACGTCAATTTACAACTTATCAGGTTTATTTTATGAAGTCCAAGTGAGGATTAAGATTTTTTTTTTTTACAGATGTAATTTACAACGTACCTGAATCAAAACCCTGTCGTTCTGTCTTAGTTTTTGTGTTGGAAACTATGACTGGGTGTCCAATTGAAATGGTTCTGGAAGCATCCCTGACTATGACGATAAAGCACACAGCAGCCAAACCATCAAATCAGCGGACCTGATTCAGAAATTCGACCAAAAATCTAAATGCAAAATGATAAATTCTCATACAAAGTGATGCGTTTGTTGTGTTGTGGATGTCCTTCTTTCCTGACGACATGCAGCGTATTTATGCACCTGAGTGACTGCAGAGCTCCACCATTGTCTCTCTCTGCCTCTTTAAGTCATTCCAGCTTAACCGATTTCAATGTAGCAACTTCAGTAAGGATTATTCTGGATGCCATTGAGAAGATCACGTGATCTTTACCGTTAAACCCTTTTCAAACTGGTCCATATAAGCTCAACAGATTTTCTCATCAAATGACATAGCTTGACGGCATTGAAGTACATATTCCACATTGCCACCAGAAAGCACTGCTTACGTTCTGGTTTATCCCAGTATTCCTACTGGTTTGTGTCGACCAATGTGCGTATTTTAAGAAAAGGACTGATTTTCAGGATTACTGCACATTTTTCATGTTGATATCAGTTCGTGTTTTTCACACAGTAACTTACAGTAAGTTCCCAGTCTATTACTTACTGTTTAAAATCAGAAATATTTATTTTTAATTGTCTGGACAGTATAACAGAGGCCAGACTTAACATATGGATGGATGGGTGGATGGATTTATGGTTGCTTGGATGAAATGGTGGTTGGATGGGCCTAGTGATGGATGGATGGAAGAATAGATGGATTGTTGGATGGGCAAAGCAAAATATGAATGGAAAGAAGGCTAGATGAAGGATGGAGTTGGTGTTGAGTGGTCTTATGAATGAATGGATGGATGGACAGACATTCTGGCAGATGGATGAAAGGGTGGACTGATGGATGGACAGATAGATGGTTGGTTGGATGGGTGATGGATGGAAGGATGGACTAATGGATAGATTGATGTTTGATTGGATGGATGGATGTCTGTGGCTACTATCCAGTAGCTTGCTATCATCAGTGTGTGAATGGAAATGACTGCATCTTTGAGTGTTCTACTAAAACCTCTATATGTCATTTTATTTCATGGATGGATGGATTTATGGTTGGATGGTCTGATGGATGGATAGACGGACGGATGGATTTCCTTCATCATGGTGTTTGATGGTTTGGATCTGTGCTTCCTCTATTGTTTAACCATGGCGTCTCTGACCATGGCGCCTCTGACCATGGCGCCTCTGACCATGGCCCTTCTGACCATGGCGCCTCTGACCATGGCGCTTCTGACCATGGCGCCTCTGACCATGGCCCTTCTGACCACGGCGTCTCTGACCATGGCGTCTCTGACCACGGCGCTTCTGACCACGGTGCTTCTGACCATGGCGTCTCTGACCATGGCGCCTCTGACCTCCTTGGATAATTGGGTCTTGATGGAACTGTCCTAAGAAAACTTACAGCTGTTTCCGTCCAAGATGTTAAAACCTGAACAGGAATTTATTTGGAGACATTTTGTTCATAGTTAATGAATGCTCTGATAGATAAACATCAGAGCATTCAGCATAAATTAACGGATGTTTATGTTGTGGGAATTTAAAGGGTACGTCAGTGAATAAATAAAAGAAAAGAAGTTCAAAGCGATACCTGACCTATAAAGTGAATCTTTCAAAATCTGAAACATATTTTAATCTCACAAATGAGTTGCGTCTTAACAGCAGAAACAAATCCTGCGGCATTATTTCATGCAGCAATGAAACACTCAGTGGTGGTTTTCTGCCATTATGTGGCAGGAAACATAATGTTGGTGCTGGACAGCTCATATGGTCCCGCGGTGCCGTTGAGCAATCAGAAGTTGAGCTGGGTTTGAAAATCTTATGGAGGGGAAAAGAACTTCATCTGCTCAGTGTGCAATGGTGCGCTCCATGTGACAGCTGAGATTTAGATCCCAACTAAACTCTGGCACTAACCACCAATGAACTGAGAACACAGCTATTTCTCTGGGATTTTGGATAAACAGGCATTATCAGATTTATCACAGATAATTATTATTTTTCAAACGTATAGAAATACAACCAAAGACAAATTAAATGTGTTCATTTATTTTGAGATAAACAGAATCTAAAATTCTACAAAATTCACTTTTTGCACATTTTTATGCTTCCATTTGCATCAATAAGTTAATGATTTTTGGAATATAAACTGTTTCAAACACCTCTTGATTAATTCCCATTAATGGGGACTGCACCGTTACCTAGCAACCCCAGCAAAATTCCACCTGTCACCTAGCAACCCAAGCAGAGTTCCATCACATTTAATCAGCTGTGTTTTTCCACTCTATATATTGTACAATGGCTGCTGGAAAAGAGTCCTGTCTTTTCCAGCCATCCAGAAACTACTAGCTGCATTCTTGTTGGTCGCACAGGTCTGCTTTTCAAATATGTATGTGTGATTGCACATCTGTTTGCAGCCACTTACACATGCGAATGTAGGCAGCAATGTGACCAGCAGGAACTTATTTGGATTTAAAATGACAAGAGGCCATAAAACGACCTCTAAATAGACAGAACTGACAAAGACTGAACCCTAGTTATCTAGAAATGATTTTGTAAAAAAATAATGTAATGAACACGTTGTTGACCTAGCCTAACCTGTTCAAGGAAACACAATGGCTCACCTTTAAAGAGAATAGTAAATTCTTACTGAAATATGTAAAATTTGAGCCATTATTTATAACTCCACTAGTATTTGTACTTATGAGAGTTGAGATAAGTAGCATTGAAAAAAGTTACATTTTTTTATTGTAGTTTCTCCAATTATTGAAAACGCTGTTGGAAAGTAACTGTTTTCTGCTAGGGCCACCCCTACTGGCACTTATGATGCTGATACTGTGAACAACCGTACATATGACAGGTTCCCTCTTCTCTTCAGCTTTTTTAAAATTATTTTTTGCGATTTACACCTGTGGACATAAACGATTCACAGCTTTTCACACGTCCTCATCAGGAGCTGCCTGTAAATGAATAGGGTGCTTTATTTTCCAACCCAGAACCTTCTACTGTACTGGAGTGATTTTGTTTTCCAGGTGATGCCACGGATCTAGAAGTATGATCTTATTAGCTCTTAGTGGTCATATTACTGGTCATTGTGGTCTCTAAAAATAATTTTATGTTAAACCAAATAAGTTTGCAGAGAATATTTGAAAATAACCCAAAGTGTCATTTTATTCAACACAGTTCTCTTTTGATATGTTGTAATTTTTGTACTAATCGGTAGTTCCATGATGTTGATATTAACAAGTTAACAGAAATAACTAAAAAAGTAAAAATATTGTTATGCAGTTATTGTGTTTTTTAAATAAGTTCTTGATTTAGGAAATACTTCCTAGTGTTCTCTTTGTTGTTGTTGATAAATTTCTAGTTGGATGAATGAATAATGACATGAAAAAACATGATGCTGAATTAAAAACCAGCAGTATATACAAATGCTGGTTCATCTTTGGCACGTTTTCTGTGCTGTTTTTTTAGTTTCTGCTCTGGTTTGTCTGAAACACCAGTTCACATGCGCACAGCCGGTTGCACCAATCAGATGTACCGCGCAAACAGAGCTGGGAGGAAGGGGTAGAAACGAGTGGATAAGAGATTAAAAGATGAATAAGTCATAGGACACATCACTGCATTTAGTTCAGTATGTTTATGTTTTCCTTTGAATTGGGACAACAGTTTATCTATGTCTCCTGTTAAATGTTGAATTGCACTAAATCCCCTCTCCCATGTTTAGACTGGTGACAGGTGGGACTTGCTCTAATGATTAAAAACGACCACAGAATGTCCTGAATAACCTGTGACCTCAAGACAAACTAAATTATTTTCTAAAATGTTGGCATTCATGTGGTACAGTGCAGAGTGAGGGGCAGGATGCTCCAGTAAGCATTAGTCTGATTGCCCTTTTAGGCAAGAAGATGCTCATTATTCTCCTTACACTCCAATGCCACTTCACTCTGGTGGAGTTTGTTTGTCCCAGCTGGAGCTCACATACGGATAAATCCACTTTACAACTGGATATGGATATGTAAATTAGGTATTTTATCCATTTGACCTTGTTATTACCAGTTAAAACTCAATTTGAAATAAATGACGATTGTTTAGATGTATAGTAGTCTTTTTTTTTTCTGCAGTTGTGGAGCTCTGGGATTGACTTTAGGCATTACTTGGGTGTCCAAACTAATCAACTGTCAGAAATGATGAGTTAAGCACAGCTTTAACTGGGAGTGTACTCCAAAAAAAGTTTATAAACTGATTATTTCTGTTTAATCACAGAGGACTTGAGGCTGGACCAGTACTCAAGGTTTGGCAACTGCTTCAAAACGTAAAGACCCTCAGTGGTTATTAAACTTTAATCAAATTTCTGTACGGTCAACACAGCTTAAAGTGACTTAAAAGCTTCATGACGTCATTTGTGCCAAACTAATTTCGCTCCTCTGGTGCTCTGAAGGAAACGGCTACATAGAGGGGAAGGAGCTGGAGAGCTTCTTCACAGAGCTGGAGACTGCGAGGCGAGGAGCCGGTGTGGTGGGTGTTTTCCTCATCTGTCTTAATCCTGCTTGGTAAACGCGAACACTCTGCAGGTGAAACTAATGTAGTGTCAATGTCACACCTATTGCATCAATTATTTGCAATAGAATGAAAATGCACTTTTTAAACTCTGCTTTATGTCAGAAGTTTGTCATTTATTGCATTTGGGTCAGATAGTTTCAATAATACTTCTTGAAGCTTCTCTCAATATTTTTGGTAATTTTGACCCATTTTTCTTGACTGAAATGGTGTTTTCGCTTGCATAAACTTTTCATTTCTGCAGACAAATTCTTTATGGGGCCACTCAAAACATGTATGTTGTTGTCCCTGAATGACTTTGTGGTATTCTTCGAGTCATTGTCTAGACATACTTGTCCCCCAGCTTTAAGTAAGTTGCTTAATTATTAAATTTTTATAAAGCGCATCAGTCTCTCTGGCAACATAATACAGCTACCTACTTCACAGTTGGGATTTCATTCTCAGATTTCTGAACGTCTCTCTTCTTCTCTAAATGTAACAATGCTTGTTATTGCCAAATACTACAATCTTAGTTTCATCACACAGGATATAGCTCTGAAAATTAAGGTTTTTGCCCCAATGTGAACTGCAAACATTAATTTGATTTTATATGTTGCTTTTGGAGAAATGGCCTCTTCCTGTCTGATTGGTTTTATAGCCAGAGGTTGTTTTACCAGCTTCAGTGCTTTTGTTCCACATTTCACAACAAACATGCTAATTAGCTGCTCAACAGTAGCAGCGTCAATGTCAAATTGTTTAAAGAGATAGTAATGTTAGTGTTTTCAATGTTCTACCTGAAGACAGACCACTTCAGTTTACTATGACTAATGTTATTATTTATTTGTTTTTTAATAGTGGTAATGTTATTTTAACATATATCACAAAAAAATATATTCTCTCCCCACTAGAGACAAAGATGTACAGAAAATGGATGGATGGAAATAAAATATAGCAATGGCATGATCAAATTGTTTAAAGAGATAGCAAGCTTATTGTTTTTATTGTTCTATCTAATGAAATTAATAAAAATGTCTAAAAAAATCCCCTCATTATTCTGATATTTAGCAAATATAAATAAGCCTAACTGATCTAAAACAGAAGAAGTTTCATCTGATTAATGTCAAACAGCAAAAAAAGAGAGACTTTTTTTGTACAATGTAGGAAAATTTTTATTTAAGATGCATGTATTTATTGTTATTAGTGCTGAAGTTTGGTTTTATACATGCAAAGCCAAAATATGAGCAAACTGAAAAACGTTTTCATGTCATTGCAGGATCCCTCACACGCTTTGTTCAAGGAGAAGTTGAAGGAGTTCATGGCAAATTTTGACAAGAACTCCGATGGGAGAATTGAGATGTCTGAGGTGAGACCAGGTTATTTACTCCCGTTTCTTTTTCTCAACAAGTCTTTTTATCCGCCCAGCAAACGGTAAACGCATCAATTTCTTCTCGTGCAGCTGGTCCAGATTCTGCCGACGGAGGAAAACTTCCTGATCTGTTTCAGAGAGTTTGTGAGATCCAGCGCTGAATTCATGGATGTAAGTTGGTGCATTTTCACATCCGTGTCCCTCGCCTTGAACGTTGAAAACTGTTCCTACGTAACTCCTTACAGTAGATGTGCTCAGTCGACCTTTTCATGTTCCGTGACTGTAAAAATTAGCCACGTTTGTTCTCGGTTGAGGTCTTCTGTTTTCTGAGTTTGTTCACTGAATATCGGATAAACCTTACTGAACTGTGAAATTTCCTCACAAGCGCCTCCAGCGAGCTTCGCCTTGACAGTCTGTCCTGTGGGACGCATGTTCAGCTGCCTCATGTTTCCTTCAGTTTCCGTGCCAAGTCGGGGCGTCTGTTTTAATGTTGTGGCATTTCAGGAAGGACTGCCACAACATTCATCTGGACGCTTGTTTTCTGGGTCAAACATTCACAAATGTTTAATGTTTAAAACCCTCTGCTTGAAGAAAACGTCTAAAAGTGTTATTTTGCTTAATTCAAAATAGGTATTTCAACGTTTACGCTGATGAAAATGCAGCACTTTTTGCCGACTTTGCTTTTTTTTCTCAGCTGTATGTTTGACATTAAAGTAATCTGAGGGGAAACGCTAAGCTGCACTGTGACTGAACATACCCTCCACTAAAAACACACACATATACACACTTCACTTATTTCCTTTTAGGAGGATTTTATGGTGGGATGTTCAGGCTGTTCCGTGTATTAAAGCTATTCTCAGAAAAGCCATACATTATGGATGTTCTGCAGCTTTCTGTGGAGGGGAGGGAGTCAGAGAGTGCTGCAAGCGTTTTTAGGTATCCATCTTTTGACAAATTCTATATTAACACAAAGTCAGGCAATACGTGTGTTTGGCTCTACTCCGGTTTGAAGAGATGTTTATGTTTTGTTAGTTGTTACTGAGATGTTCTCTAAAAACATGAAATCTTCTGCTGCAGGCTTGGCGGAGATATGACACTGATCGTAGCGGATACATTGAGTCCAATGAGCTGAAGGTAACACAACAAGCTTCTAATACAGTGTTTGGAGAACTTTGTGTATTCGTTAGATGAAAAACCACTTAATGTCCTCATGGTATTTTCCAGTATATTTATGATGTGTGCAATGACAGCAAAGAGTTCAGAATATTAGTCTGGCATTTGGCAGATTTGTCCAAATCTTCTGTCGCTAACCTTAAAAGTATGCTTTCTTCAGCAGTGGAGTCTTGTGCAGTGAGTGTACATAGAGGCCATTCTGGTTAAGTCTTATTGATTTAAAGGCAGACAGGTAGAAATGTTTTCATGTGGTTTACAAAAGTAAAATAATATTGAATTGCAAAGCAAACCATGGAGGAAAGACAGCATAGAGTGATTAAATATGTTGAGTTTAGAATAGAATATACTTTATTGATTCCCAAGGGAAAATTACTTATTCACTAACAAGCTGCTCCATAAGGTGTTGAATATTAACGATATAAATATAACCTACAGCACAGAAAACCTTCTGGTTTTTCCACTAAATATCGATTTTTAACTCTTCCTGAATTAAAACATCAGTATTGTTGTTCCTAAAGGAATATGAACTTATTTTGTTTGCATTATTTGAGGAAAGTATTGCGTCTTTTTTGTTATTTTACCCATTTATCATATTCTGCAAATAAATACTACATTTGTGCGTGGCATTTTAGAGAAATAGAAGAAAAGAACAAAGTTCATTTTGCTCAAACATATAAATATAAAAAGGTAAAATCAGAGAAACTGATCATTTTAAGTGGTCTCTTATTTTTTTCCAGAGCTATATATATATACCTAAAAATGATTGAAGTAATTCAGTATGACTGAATATAAATAAATAAATAGATAAATAAATAACAAGATGCACATGGATCTGCAAATGATCTATAAATGAGTACAGAGAAAATTGGATTTAAGTGACTCGGATTTGGGCAGTAAATGCAGTGAGAAGGATTAGAAGAGCCTGAAACAGGTGACGGTAATTAAATGAATGCACTGCAGCTGCAGTGTATTACTTTTAAACACAGAATAAATACACAATAAAAGAATCGGGATCAGGGATGCATAACAAATCTGATAAACCACAGAAGATAATCAAAATGCATCATAATGAACAAATATACAAGAAAAATTTATTAACTAAACTCAAAGTTCTGTAGATATGGATAGATTTATCAGGAAAATTCATGGCAACGATCGGTTCTCTCATCTTTTTGCATGTGTATTAGATGACTTGTCGTCATGCTTTTGGTGTAAATGCTAATAGATATTTCACACTCCTGTACTTTTATGTGAAAAGGAAATAAAGAGTACTTCCTACAATTAATTTCCTCCGATTGCAGTCAGATGAAAATGTTTAAAGTCTTCTCATCGCTGGTTTCTTTCTCATTTCAGGGTTTCCTGTCGGACCTGCTGAAGAAGGCCAACAGAGACTACGACGACAAGAAGCTCAACGAGTACACACAGACAATCGTGAGAGCTAACATGTTTAAATAACCATCATTACTGGCCTCTCAAAATACAAAATGCATAAAAAAATCATAAACACACATCAGTCATGCTGCTGTATTCTGATAAACCTCAAAGCTTCAGATTCAGCCACACAAGTTGAAGTCTGAAAATACATTTTTTAAGATCTGCATTGACCTTTTGCCCCTTAAGGATGCCATATTCCCATCTTACAGCTAACTGCTGGTCATATGCATAATGAAGCGTTATGTGAAGGCTTAAATATTAATCACATTTGCTGCACAGAGTGCACCTGTACTGCTGAGACGCTGCTTTCTTTGCCGTTAGGGTCAGTCGGCCATCTGTGAGCTGAACACACCTGGCCGCTTCAATGTCTGCAACGTTTCCCCTAAACTTCCTCTGATGAATTCCCCTTTAATTTTGTTTTTCTGTAGCTGAGGATGTTTGACCTGAATGGTGACGGTAAGCTGGGCCTCTCTGAGATGGCGAGGTGAGATGGCGTCACTCCTCGGTTTTATTTGCTCTTCTTTCTGAAAGTTGCTCTTCAGATCAACACCGACGGGTTCATGTTTTTCACCACAGGCTCCTGCCGGTCCAGGAGAACTTCCTGCTCAAATTTCAGGTGAGATTACACCATCAAAAAACAAAAAACATCAACTTTCAAGTGCTTTCTCTTTAAAATACAGTCCATCACAAGAGTATTTATTGAAAACCTTTGAACTTTTCACGTCTAGTTATTTTACAGCCACAAACATTGATATAATTGGTTGGGATTTTATGTGTAAGCAAATGTTTTTACAAATAAAATTCTGAAAAGTGTTTTGTGTATATAGATTTAGTCATCTTTAACTGAATTAAATCCAATCCTTCAGAGGTCAGCTAACCAGTAAACAGAGTTAAACAATTTGATCTCATTATTTTGTTCATCTTCCAGAAACTCGAAACACGCAGCCAGAGCTACAATGAAATATATTACAAAATACATTCATGCATTAAAATGGCAAAGACTACAACTTCGTAATCTGATGGCTTTTAATAACTTTGGCTAAAAAATGTACAGAACCAACTAATGTTAATAAATAGAATAATAGGTTTAGCAGTATTTTATTAATCCATCCAATTTTCACACAATCTTTTCTTTTTAGATCCATTCTTCTTGTCAGCAGGATGGAAACTATGTGCTTTTATGGTTTAGATCATTTCCCACAAATATCAACATAATAGAAAACGCATCATTCCTATTTTTTTTTTTTTTTTTACAAAAGTTTGATTTTTATTTATTTTTAAACCTGAAAATATAAATTATTTCATATGAAACAAATATTCTACAGTGGGTACTTGTAAAAGCTTATGTAACATTTGCAGCGCTGAAGTTATATTTAGATGGATTGAGAGCAAAAAACGGTTCTGTGGTTTGTGAAGGTTGCAGAGTACTGGCCTAATCAAAGTCCAGTCCAGAATCCTAAATATAGGGTCATTATTGACCCAAGGACAAAACAAATACAGACCACACTTTTCAGATTTTTACTTATAAACATTTTGAAAACATTTTTCTTTCTTTCACCTTTCAGTTTTGTCATCTGGTCTCATAAAATCCCAATTAAATATATTAAAGTTTGTGATGGAAAGAAATTAAAAGGTACAATGTTCATTCCTACAAGGATTTGCGATACTAATTATTGTATATAATATTATTATTTTTAAAATCACTGTCAATGTCTTTTAGCTTTTTTTTTTTTTTTTTTTTTTTTTTTTTTTTTTTTTTTTTTTTTTTTTTTTTTTTTTTTTTTTTTTTATAAATATTTATTTTTAAAGAAAATGGCTTTTTATGGTCAAGCTTTCCCATACAGGCGAAGGCAGAATGTTGTAATGCGGCATG
>CAEGAD010010407.1:0-55000 GCA_903067055.1 Poeciliopsis paucimaculata
TAGCAGAACTCTGGAGAACTTGACAGCATTTAGGAGGTGATTCAGCTATTTGAATCAGCTGTGTTGGACCAGGGAGACATCTAAAAGTTGCAGGAAACCGGCTCTCGAGGCCTGGAACTGCCTACCCCTGCAATATTTGGTAAAATAACCAGGAGGTTTTCAATGGGATTCAGTGCAGTGGGCTCTTAAGTTTTCCCAGAGTTTTATTTAGACATTTCTCCCATATTGTATGTTTAAAAATTTATTAGTGGAGTAAGTAGGTTTTTTTTTTTTTTTTTTAATTAGTATTTATGAATCATTGACTTCAAACAAGCTCTTATATCTTACTGAAATGTTAATTTTTAAGTTAAAGCACTTGAAATGAGACAAAACAAAAATATTTGCACTAGAAACTTGACAAGAAAAATACTTTGCAAGATTTTATGTTTTTGCTTGGATCAATATCAAAACACATCAAATAAAGTTACTCTGATTTCCACTCCAACTTTTAACAGTACATTTCTATTTTTCATGCTTGTAATTCATATATACAGTCTGTGATTACTTCTAAAATGTGATGAATAATTTTTGACTTCTTGTTCTCTTTCCGCCATCTTTAGCTCGCTCTGCCATCAGCAAGTTATTTTCAGCCAGAAAACCGTTCCTCTGTGCATGTGTTATTCTTTTTCGGCCTCTCCATGAAAACCCTTAGAGAGAGCAGAGTGTGAAAATCAATACTCTGAGCAGCCGGTCTGGAACCTATGGCTTTGCCAAAAAAATATCTCAAATCATGTTTTTTGCCAGTATGACGCTCGTTTTGAACTTCTGTAAATCCCCTCGGCCATTTCTTCATGCCCAAGCGCCTCGAGTTTCTACCATGTGCTTGCATGATCGCACAGAGCTACGAGCAGCAATGAGCATCCGTGCAAATCACAACAAATACATGAGCATGTTGAGGTGGACTGCCTGATCATACACTGTAAAACATTTGAGTGGCTGTAGCAGTCACTGACGGTTGTTAATTTAACATTTTTTAAGCTTTTACTTAAGAAAGAAAAGAAAAATGTTTTTAGCCTGTGTTGTTGAATGACTTGTTCTGTGACATTTCTTGTCTTTTGAGTAAAGATATTATAACTCAGTAAAGGTACTACACTGTAAAACATTTGAAGGTGATTTAAATTGAAAATGAAAGTCCACCTGCTGCCTTGAAAACGCAATTTAGGTCAACAAGAAAGCTGTTTTGGTTTTAACTCAGAAATGAAAGTTCATGAAGTTGATTTAACAAGAAACAAGTTGTCTAAACATTGTTTTTTAAATTCATTAATCTTGAATTGTGAGTTTTAACTTAATTCTTAATTTAAACTGAATAATTATTTCACAACATGCAGATAAAAACTGCCCTCACCTGGTTAAAGAGCCACATTTCTCTTTTATTTTACTCACAATTATTTATTTAACTTTAAAATAATTAAAATTTTTGTTTCAAACTGCATGAACAAAATTTCTGATCTGATAATTAATTTTATGAAACATTATAATGAATGCAGCTCAGAAACGTTTAGTATGATTAGGACTTTATCTTCAAGCTTTAAAATAAACATTTGCCTTAATAAAACACCAGAGTCAGATCAACGTAATGCACTTCAGTCGCTAAGCATTCTGGGAAATAGTTACTACTCTTGTCTTTTTCTTCATTCAGTTTTTTAAGTGCTAACCTAAAAACTAGTTTATTCAACTCTTGGAGGTTTGAAAAAATTTATAAAAAGTTAACACAAATTACTACTATAAGTTTATCTTTCAGAAACTCGCACATTTAGGTTCAAAACCTAAAACCCGTTAAATTTATTTGACTTAAAGAGCAGAAGATAGTAAAAGCTGCTCAAATGTTTTACACTGTCAGACTGTCGCATATCAGATATTGGAATAAACTATTGATTAATAACACAAATAATCTACTGATCAGTTCAAATGGAGGTAAAGATCAACCATCATTTCATTAAAGACGTCCAAATGAATATCAACAAGGATCTTTGATACTTTATATAACTTAAAAATTCCTAGCTTCTGTAATTGCTTAGAAATTTAGATTTTTTAAAGTGACAGTTTGATTAAATTGTCACGTTTAATCATAAACATGACATAACACGTTTTATGAACATGAAGGGTTCTTCATGAATGTTTATGATTGTCATTAAGTGTCATTCCGTAAAAAATGACACTTTTGATACTAATTTGCATAAAATGTCCATTAAATGTGTCATTATTTAACGAATGACAGTTCATGACAACAGTGTGTCGAGTTAAAGAAAACTATGTAACTATGAAGAGCTACATGAGTGAACAGCCTTTTGAAAAGGAGACATTGTACAAATGAAGATGCATGCCCTTTAAAATAATCTGTTTCCAACTCCAGCAGGAGTCTGAGTCACCAGGCGAAGCTCTGTTCATCTTCAGCGCTTATATAAGCATTAGATTGTTTTGCAATGTAAATTCAAAAGACAGAGATTATATTAACTCAGCAAAAAACACAGAGATACACAACTTGAAAAGATGAAAGAAACGAGAGAAGTAAAAAGTTCACCTGAATATTTATGGTTTCACAATCTGCTGCTTCAGTCAATTAAAATCAACACATCAATATTTTTTTCAGCTATTTTTCTACATATATTACCAAATGTTTCTGATTTAATTGTTTATTCTTTCTATTTGTTTTTATATTTCAGTAATGTTTCTTTCATTACTTTTCAAACGTATTTGCAGTACATTTCTTTTGTTTTGTTTTTCTTTACATTATTCCTTCTTTCAGGTTAGCAGGAGGAATGTCAGTTTTTTCCTAAGTTTCAACAATCTCATATTCAAGTTAATTCTGTTTTAACATGCTTTTAACATTTTTTTTTATCTTCCTTATTCTTTTTCTCTCGTTTTACAACTTCTGAGCTCAGGTTACAATTTATCTCCCCTTTCTCGTCTTTGCCAGTCTGCAAACCAGAATTTTAATTAATATGGAGGAGCATCTGTTGTTGTTTAAAATGTTAAGTTCCGATAAAACCTGAAGCATCTATAGAAACATGTTCTCTGCTCTTCTCTTCCCATCCTCCTACTCAGTCTCTGCCTCACTCCTCACCACATTTATCTCACACATTTGGTAATTTGGCCTCTTCTTCTCTCCTCTTCAGGATCCAATCAGTTCATTTTCACACACTTCCTCTCTGCACTCCCCGCCCACACACACACACGCACACGCCAACCTACTTGTAGGGAATGTGTTTGCTGCCGTTGACCAGGGCCAGAATCACGTTCCCGAGGGCGGATAGAGAAAGGCACAGAGGAGCTGAGCTTGGTGAAGAGTTTTCTCTGCTTTTCCCGCCGCCGCCTCCCAGTGCTTTAGCATCACAGCTCCCCAGATCCAGCAGGTGGAGGCGACTGCGACCTCCTGACACTGAAATGTGTGAAAAACAGGTCAGTAAAAGCAGATGAAGAAACAGATGGGAAATAAACTGAATTCAAGGTATTTGTAGGTTTATTAGCAAGTAAAATTTAATACTTTTTTAAGACCTTTTATTGCCACCTTGAATGAAATTTAAGACTGAAAAACCTATAAATATAGAGGATGGTTGAAGGTACTTAATGCATTACCATCAAGAAGAGTAAGAATTGTGACACTGGATTTTTTCCCCCCCCTAGCTAGCTAGGTTAAAAAGCTAGCAAGGGTATATATTAGCAGCTAGTTGCCTCAACCGCCTCAAACTTTTGCCTGACAGAAAGTCCTGCAAGAAAAAAAAATCTACATTGATAACTAGGATCAATTTTGATAATTATGACAAATTGGAATCCATGTGTGATTAAATTTTTTTTGTAAAATGTGTTGAGAAGACATTTATTGTGAATTAATGCAATGTTAATAAACTGAATTGAATTAAACTGAATTCAATAGTCCTGTTACTATAAAATGTAAGAATTGTAATTAAAATGTTTTAGGTCAACTTGCATTTCCTTAATGAATTTATGATATTTAAGGCCTTAATTTTAGGCACACCGATTTAAGCCTTTTTAAGGATGTAATTGAAATGTTTTTCTTCTAATAAGATAGTAACTATACAAATAAATAATAGACATATTAGGTGAAAAGTATTTTGGCATTATGTTCACCGTTAGCACAGGAGAGACTCAGGGCTGTGTGCTCAGCCCACACACTTTTCAACTGTTTTTTTTTTTTTTATCCGTACATGAATCAAACATGAAAAAAATGCGAAATAAAAGAAGATCCTACACCAGGCGTAGTGACAAAAAACTTGTTTTTGAAAACCAGAAAGTCTAAGGCAAAACTACTGAGGATTATAGCACCAAAAATTTGAAAAAAATCACAGTTAATAACCATCAACAAAGACACAAAGTCTCTCAGTCCCTTCATCGTTTAAGAAAGTTAAGAAGAACTAAACTCTCAGAACTGCTGGTCAGTTTCTCAAAATGCACAATAGAAAACATCCTGACAAACTGCTTGATGGTTCAGTATTCTAGCTGCATCCAAGACCCTGAAAAAGCTCTTTCTGTAAAAGCAGCACAGAACATTGCCTTGTTTTCAGTTGCCACAAGTCAAACAGCTGAACAGGAGTTTCTGTTTGAAAAGGGCAAAAAGTATTTTCAAAGACATTACTCACTGAGGACATAACCTTTTCCTCCTTTCAGCAAGATGTTACAGATCGAGGGTAAAAACAGACTAAAACACTTATTTCTTTATTCAGCTGCAGCTTTGTCTGTTTCAACTTTATTAGCCCATTAATGCTAAATTACAATTTTAAGTCTATTATTTTTAACCAAATTTAAATAAATGGTGTAATAAAGTGGCTAAAGACAAAATTTTAAACTGGTTCCAATTTGTACAGTACCAGAATGAAGCACAGTTAATTACTTTAGTTTGGGAGCCTCTTTGATGATTGACTGGTTCAGAGGTCAGAGTTATGCAGCTAACCACTCAAAAATAAATGAAAAAGCAATAATTATGGCATTGGATTCTTTCATTTGTCTCTTAATGTGTATGGATTAAAATTAGAACCTTAAATGAGTTTTATATGTTGATCCTTTGTGACAGGGTTATTTGTAATTTAGAAGCATAATAACAAACATTTTATTTCAGCCTGTAGATACATCTTCGGTTTTTCTTTTTAGTGACATAGTCTTAAGCCATTTTTTTCATTATTATCTATTATTATTTTTAAACACAATCCTTTGGTAAGCTAACTGTAGCATCGGACTTTTAGCTAACGTCACAGCACATAAACGGCTGTTTACTTGCAGTACCTTGCGGATCACTAGGGGGCGCATGCGGCCCACAGTTTGAGAAAGACTGCTTTAAATGGATTCTAATCTAAATAAATTAGAGAACCCGTACAGTAAACCTACAAAAGATGTAGTATGTAAAATTAGCTTGATATTTAAATTGGTGAGGGCAAATATCATAATGAAGACTGTACACTTGTCTTGTGTAGATTAAATGAAATTGTAAATCACCTGTTTAAAGCTTCTGACAACTGTTTTTCTTGCCAGCGTGAAAGAATGTCACGTCAAAAATTACGCCACGTTTTTGCATAAAAACTTTTGGAGTAGGGGAGGTTATGTACTCCCTAAAGTCTTGCATCTGTTTTACATTTCATTCATTATTTAAAGCCGTCCGCACAGTCCAGTACAGCATTCAGTGGGGCTTTATCTTTTCTGCTTACAATCAAGTAGATTTAAGATTAGTGGAATGAAATCTGATTTTTGTTTAGGATGAAACTGAAGTGGAGCTTTTAAAAAGAGAACAAAGAATGGATCACTGCCCAATCCAACAGGACAATTTAGTGAGTTTGACGGTAAAGCTGCAGCTCTTAAGGTAAGATTCAAATAACTCTAACAAACTTTTTATTGAAGCACAATGACAAATGGATGAAGATTAAACCAAAAGGAAAGTTTTCTTCAATGTGCTTCGCTTCCAAGTTTCAAAATGGGGAACACTGGATAAATGTCAAAATGTGTTTAAATTAAAAGACATTTTGACAAATGAAGTCCAGGGTCAGCTGGAAGCAAAATGAGAACAATGCATGCTCTCACATAATAGTTATTCATCCCTAATCTCTGTGTTTCTTCCCATCATGCTTTTTGACAATTATGCTAACACACACATATGTTTGTTTTTGACCACAATTGGAGTTTTAATTGATTTTCTTAAGTTTATTTACTAATTTTCAAAAGAAATTTTAAAGGAGCTTGTCAAAGTGTCTGTATCAGACCTGAATCAGAGGCATCAGTGGAGCTGGTTTGAGTGTCAAAGCATAAACAGGTTAAGACAACAGATAGTTTGTGCTTGTGTTTGTTGTATGTGATGGAAATGTCCAGGCTTAGCTAAAATGCTGTCAGTAGCAGGTTGATTACCATTGACTTACTCTATTTTGTATTTCAACAACAGTGAATAAGTTAATTATAACTAAAATGCTAAGCTTAGCCAAAATGATGTCAACATCATGTAGGTTATCAGTAGCAAGTAGACTAACCATGACTTACTCCCTTCAGGATGAAAACGTTATTGTAGAAACTAAAGTTAGCAACAATACTATAAGAGCAATAATAAGGTTAGTTAAGATGTTATCAGTAGTTTTTGGGGGATTAATAGCATGTTGACTAGGTTTGATTTACTCCGTTTGTAGAAGCTAATATTAGCAACAATGCTAATGCTAGCTAAGATGTAGTCAATAGTTGTTGGGGATTAATAGCGTGTTGACTAGGTTTGATTTACTCCCTTTGGTATTCCAACATTGTAGAACCTAATATTAGCAACAATGCTAATGCTACCTAAAATGTAGTCAATAGTTGTTGGGGATTAATAGCATGTTGACTAGGTTTGATTTACTCCCTTTAGTATGCTAACATTGTAGAAGCTTAAATTAGCAACAATCCTAAGATTAGCTAAAATGTAGTCAACAGTATGTGGGGTATTACTAGCATGTTCTCTAATATGGACTTATTCTGTTCAGAAAACAATATAGTATATGCTAAAAAATTAGCAACAATGCTATGACTTGATAAAATGTAGTCAGTAGCATGTGGGTGTTACTAGCATGTTAAGCATTCAATAAATTTTTGCTTAATGCTAACACTGTGCTAACTGTAACCATTACCACTACATTACTAGTCCTTCCCTTAAACTAGAAGTAATTTTCAGCAAACTCAAACAGTTTAAAAAATCTGTATAATGCTGTGTTACGGCTGAGCTTTGGTCCCCAAACGGCAGCATGCGGATCTTAGAGGAGTTATTATATTTGGAAATAGCTCTGAATAGGAAACACTGACAAGTACATTAATGCACACACATTTTGTGCATGAGAAGTGTCAGACTGTCTCAGTCACATGCAATGACTCAGTGTGATTGTGTTATCAGACTGTTATTCTCTTAGCACTAAATAATTATTAATAGATCACACAGTGACATACTGGTGACAGATTTGCATTTATAGCACACACAGATCTGAATATCATATTTCAGACAAACTTTCTTTTTCTCAATAAAATTAAAACTTAAATCTGCAGCAGGAAAACACATCTCAGTGGTAATAATGTTTTTGTAGCATAGAGTACTCACTCCCTCCTTTGCCTGTCTTTTCCATGCGGTACTGGTAGATATGCAACGTGAAGAGCATGTGGGAGTTCCTGTGTTCTTCCTCTGTGGTGTTGGGCCGCTGGCTGCTGTGGCGAGCTGCGATGGCCGCATCCAGGAACCAGGCCGCCTTCTCTGGGGTGGGAGCACGGAGCTCCGACTGGTTTTGGAGCTGGAAAACATCCAGATTTGAAAAATAAAGCATCAATGTTGCAGATATGACATGATGGGGGAGGTAAGAGGAAACCAAATTAAGCCAGAGGGGTTTGAGTCACCAGCCAAAAAGTATTTATACGATGATTATGTTTACAATGAGGATTTGGCATGTAGGGCTCTGCTAGTAATGGTTCACCTGCAGGTATATGACATACAAAGAAGCTGCAAGGAGTGCATAATGTGTGTGTGCTGCAGGATGTAATTACTGATGAGATTATGCCAGATTAGTTAGGGATTATACAGATGTGTTTGCACCAGACCCTCTAATCCTATAAACATGCAGACATTCTGCTTCTCACTTGTTGCTGTCACTTTGTGACAATCTGACTTCTGCTGCGTGTTTTATCATTATACTATTTTATTAGTGCTATTTTGCTCTTTGAAAAGGTGTAATACCTTTCAGTTAAGGTAAAAACAGAAAAATAATATTCATATTTCAAGGTTTCCCCCAAAAAACTTGCTAAGCCCAGTGGTTGGGGCGCTCAGCGGTCATTCCTCGTCGTGTTTTTGAGTTACAAAATGTGCCAGGACATTTGGAAATATCACTTGATAATTATGTGTTATTGAAAGATTGGAAGATTTATACCTGGACACTGACTATAAAGTCTTAAAAAGTGCAAACATTTTTAAGAAAAAAAAGAAGAAAAAAAAAGTAAATAAGCAATGCTAAGCCTGGTGGAGGCACAAGTATAGCCTGGTGGCCCGCCAGGCTTGTAATACCTTGAGAAACCCTGCATTCGAATGATTAAAGTTTTACATCAAGTGCGGTTTCCTTCTGTACTTTTGATTCTCATTATTTTCAAATGTCACAAAGATGAGTTTCTGTCCCGACTCCCAAAGACAAAATTGACTTTTATAAGTTAAAACTAAATTCGGAAGCAAATTGAAAACATTAAAATAATCTAGCGGCTGTCGGATGTACCTGCATGCCACAGATTGGATCCTCACAGAGATAAACCCCAGGCGACTGGCCATCCTGCAGACTTCCTGTAGCCACTTCAGACAGCAAATCCTTCAGGTTTTCCTCCTTTCCCCAAACCTGAACACAAATCAATCAGCTGATCAGAGCTGATAACATCTTATTTGATCTCAAAGCAAATCCGTCTCAACAAAACATTATAAAAAAGAAAGTAACTTTGTCGACCAAATAAAAATGGCAAAATTTTAATATAAACAGAATCTATAATGAAACTCAGAAATTGGGATTAAAGAATTAAGCTGTAGAATTTCTAGAAATTTTTTTTAACATAAAATTCTAAGAATAATAAATACATATGATGCATTCTGGTCCATTTCCAGTTAAATTAAAAGATTTCAATCACCAACTAACCAAGCACACACTGTAAAACATTTGAGCCACACTTAGTTGTGTTTACTAACTTCTACTCTTTAAGTCAAATAAATTTAGCGAGTTTTAGGTTTTGAACCTAAATGTTTGAGTTTGTGAAAGATAAACTTACAGCAGTAAGTTATGTTAAGAGTTTAATAAACTAGAGTTTTTAGGTTAGCACTTAAAACATCTGAAAGAAGAAAAAGACTTAAATAAGCCTTCTGCATTCTGGGAGCATTTTGGTAACTATTTCCCAGAATGCTTAGCGGCTTGTTTTTGTACCCTGAGATGAAAATGTTTATTTTAGGTTTGCAAAGCTTGAGGACAGTCTCCTGTTCACACTAAATGTTTCTGAGCCGAATTCATTGTGATGTTTAATAAAATTTTGATCGTTCATTTTGAAACAAGAATTTAAATTATTCTAAAGTAAAATAAGTTGTTATTTTAACTTGACATTATGAGTTAAATAGCAGAGAAATGTGGCTCTTTAATTAGGTGAGGACAGTTTTTATTTACATGTTGTGAAATAATTATTTGGTTTAAATTGCACCATTAAGTTAAAACTTACAATTCAAGACTAATGAACTTACTTGTCTCTTGTTGTTAAATCAACTTAATGAACTTTCATTTCTGAGTTAAAACCAAAACAGTTTCCTTGTTGACTTAAGTTGCATTTTCAGTTTCAAGTTAAATCATCTTCAAATGTTTTACAGTGCAGTTGTTTTACTGACTATAATATCTTTATTCAAAAGACAAGAAATGCCACAGAATAAGTCCTTCAACGACACAGGCTAAAATCTTTTTCTTTCTTGTTTTTTTCTTAAGTAAAAACTTTAAAAATGCTAAATTAACGTCAGTGACTGCTAGAGCTGCTTCTTTCTCCATTTGATAGAAACATTACTGATGCTTTGCTTTTAATAAAAACTGAGGTGTTTTTCTCAGTCACCTCCACAGCAGAGACTCGAACAGAGAAGCGCGCTCCTGTTTTCTCCTTCCTCTCATTGATGAGTTTAAACAGCCAGGAGATGGCACAGGGGATTATTCCCAGGGTCTGAAGAGAGTCATCACGACCAATCATTGTGTACGATTTTCCTGGATGACACACAGAGAGATAAAAAACAGAGCAAGGGGTGAGAAGAAAAAGATCATAAAACCTCTATTCTCCGGAGGAAGATGAGTAAGAAAAAGGTGTGAGAGTGAAATGATCGTCTATGAGTGGATCTGTGTCTCCTCCAGTCACAGGACGATGATTATCCTCCTCCTACACCTGCTGCGGCTGTCAGAATCAGGAGATCAAACACCCGCCTAAACAAAGCCATATGTCACAGCTAACATGTGGAAAACAGAGGACATGAAAGCCTGACTCCTGTGATGCAGCGTAGAGAAATGTTTCCCATTTGTTCTGAATGAGGATGGAGGGGAGGCTGTCAGCGACGTTGTGATTTTACATTGTTCTCCCTCAGCGTTTCCTCAAGCATCTGCTCTAAAAACACTGAGCTGCTTCATGAAACGATGCAAACGCGTTGTAAAAGAGACACATTATACTCATTTATTTGGAGGAGAAATTATTCATTTTAAGCTACACATTGTGACACTTTGTGTTAATAAAGCCAAAAAGCTGCTCCGTGAGTGTAAAAGTTGACCTACTGGGTTTCCTTGAATGGGTTAGGACAGATAGATCTGTGGCATGTGTCAAACTCGGGCCTCGTCATTTCCAGCATCCATTGTACAGAGCATACAGCTGACCAAACGTGCTGGAGTTTCGTCTGGGTTGCTGGCAACTCCAGACTCAGTTGGGGTTGCTAGGTAACGGCGCAGTTACAACGAAGAGGATTTTGAAATGTCTTGTTTTCCAGACACTTAAAAACATTAACTTATTGCCAGAAACAGGCGAGTGTTTCTGCTTGTGAAAATGGCGCTTACTATTTTTAGAAGCAGTTGAGACTTGAAAGGACGTGCAAAAAATACGCAAAAAGTGAATTTTGCATAATGGGTCCTCTTTAAAGTTCAACAACTTCAACACACTTTGACTACAGGTAATCTGATTTTCCAGTTGATTCGATGGATTTCCTTCATCACAGCTTGTCTATTTAACAGCCTCTCTGTGTGTCTCTCTTCCTTTCAGGCCTGATTTTATGTGACAGAATATGAGTGTTAGTATATCACAACCATTTCCTTTGTTCTCGCTGCTGCAGGCTGTCAAGTCCTGCTTCTGTGGCTGACTGCTTCAGCCAGATGCACAGGAACGTTGCGCTGCAGGCTATAAAACAGTGAGTGAACTGATGCGAATGCCTCGTAATTGGTCGCATCGAACCAAAATACAGATGCTGTCACTGTCTTGAGAAAGGTTAAAGTAAACAAGAAGTGAGTGTCAAAGCAACCAGCTACGGTAAAACAGTTTAGATCAAAGCTTATTCATCAGCTAGAATGTCCTAGTTATAGCTCAGGTCTTAAAAGAAATAGTAGTTGTCAGTGTCTGCGGAGGTAAACATGGATGCTAACGGTGGAGCCTAGCTTACAATTTTGAAGTTGTTCGACGGGAGCAGCACATTAACAACTTAATCCTCATTATTGTCCCTCATGGTTGTTGTTTTTCTTCCTGCTTGCGAGTATCAGGACGCAGAATAGTGACGTCTGTCGAGTATCAGTAACGTTCAGGTCGGATGTCTGCAAACTGGACGTTAGGTCACATTTGAATCGGATACGTATCGGATATCCAAGTGGCCTGGGTCGCATTTGAAAAGAATCCGACCTGTGTTGTTCAGACTGTCTTGAAAAGATCGGATACAGGTCG
Organism: Poeciliopsis paucimaculata; assembly: GCA_903067055.1. NCBI lineage: Eukaryota > Metazoa > Chordata > Actinopteri > Cyprinodontiformes > Poeciliidae > Poeciliopsis > Poeciliopsis paucimaculata. The sequence continues at coordinate 11,947 of CAEGAD010010407.1, forward strand.
CATTACTGCAAACAAAATCAGAATCGGGTCACTTCAGGCTGCAGTGTGAATGCAGCTTTAAACGGTACCATCTACTTAGCGATCCAAAACAACTGGAACCAACATTTAGTTTTATAATCAAACATGGAGAACCAAACAACGTTTTGCTTTACACAAATCTAGAACTCAAACTATAACAGAACGCTTATATTTTTAAGCGTTCTGTTTAATATAACAACATTATACAAATGTAGCAGTTTTTCATATTTGGCTTTTTTCAATGCAAACCTGCTTGTTGTGCTGAGAGTCTGAGTCTGACCCCTCATAAATCCACAGCCCAAAGCTTCCGGGCTGAAGATAAACACTCTTTGTGCTACTTTCCCCGTTTTAATGAGCAAAAAGGTAATGTCATTATAAGGCGACGGCCCCATTAAGATTCATGGCCCGGGGTGAGCTGCTCCAGCAGCAGCGGCTTTTTAAGCTGGAACCATTCCTGGTCACGAACGCAGAAATTCATTCAGAAATCCATCAACAAAAGTTTGTTTCTCCAAGCTTATAAAAGCGCCTGCAGTGTCATTTACACGGCCATGCTCAAGCAATTAGAGGGAACATTAGTTCCAGATGTAGTCGTTCATTACAGAGAGAGCAGTTTCTACCATTAATTCTGTCTTTATTTTTCTGTTTCAAAGTATGATGGAAGTTGTGCTGTCTAGACGAGCACTGTGTGACTTATTTTGTTTTAGGAGGCTCTAATTATTGTGTGCACATCTGTCTCACCCACTCATTAATTTTATATGCTCACCCACATTTAGCTTAAGATTGTTTGAGCTCGTCTCTGCATGTGTGTGTGCAGCTCAGCGCAGATAAATACACTCCCAGTTCACCCAACCTGCATGTCTGTGGACAAAGAAAGATTTTAATTTTATTTTTAAATGTCACTTTAATTCAAAGATTTCTCTTCCCGAGGCTAATTAGCACTAACAACATAAAGTTAAACATTCAGCTAAAGCTGTTTTTCCAGTTGCATAGAGTTAAATTAATGTTGGGAATATTGATAAAATAGTAAAACAGTTTGTATATATTTAATTTCTGATGAGAAATTATATCTTTAATCCCTCAAATAGATATTTAAAATCACTTACTCAGCTAAGCTGGTTTGTTTTTAAGCGTTCTGTTTAATATTGACTTAAATATTCTTTTCCCATTGCATGTTTGACTATTGGTGTAGGGTGTTACGACGCACACGCTCCAAAAAATCCACTTTTATCTCATCAGTTTATAGAATATCTCCACAAATTTCTTGGGGATTATAAACAAGGCAAATATTAGGCAGTAAATTGTGTGTTTTTTTTGATCAGCACTAACTTTTTTTCTTTGCCCCGTTTCTTCTTCATTTTTGATTGAACCATGGACTATATAGCTTCATTTTTATTGCAAATGTAAGCAACACTTTATCCACTAATGTTGACAAAACACAATTTTACAATTTCTGTGTTTCCATTAAATAAGAAACTTGGTTAAAATCACAAATGAATAAGTTTCTTCATGCGATACGTCGTTAAAAATCGAACAAAAAAAAAAAACCCCATGCCGTGTCATCGTCCTCCCAGCGCTTCTTGTTGTGTTTTTAGAAAAACAATAAGTTGTTGGTTACATAAAAAAGCGGTTTTGTTTTTCAAAATACATTAATTTTGATACAGCCAAAACAAACGTGTTTCTCATCTGAATTGATGAGAATAAGTCAACAGTGCAGAAACTGAGAAAAAAAAAGATAGAAACTACCAATTTCAGAGAAAATTTTGATTTTTGTTTTTTTGGAAGTTATGAAGAAACCTCTCTATGCTTTAAATATAAATTTCAGAGGTTATAAAATGATAAACATTGTGTTTGAATACAGCTTGCTTACAGAGTAAATCTGTTTCAGGGAATGTGGGGAAAACTCAAAGCTGATTAACATACCGGGCTTTATTAGATGTTCACACACCTTTGTTCTGGTTTTGTCCAATAAGTTACAGGTCAGAAGTAAACGAACAGCTCAGCCAATAAGAAATTTGTGTGTCTATGTGGAGAATCTCTTTGGGTTCAAAGAAGTTCAGGTGGATCTCTGAAATACAGCTCTGGAAAAAATTAAGAAACCACTTAAAACGATCAGTGTCTCTGATTTTACTCTTTATATGTTTATGTTTCAGTAAAATGAACACTGTTCTTTTATTACATGAACTACTGACAACATGTCTTTGAAATTCCAAGCAAAAATTTGGTATTTATTTGCAGAAAATGAGAAATGGTGAAATTAAAACACATGCAGTGTCTTTAGACCTCAAATAATGCAAAGGAAACAAGTTCATATTAATTTAGAAACAACAATGCTACTGTTTAACTCAGGAAGAGTCCAGAGATCGATATTTGGTGGAATAACCAGGAGGTTTTCAGGTGGGTTCAGCGCAGTGGGCTCTTAAGTTTTCCCAGAGCTGTACATGTCAAACAAATCAGTAATAAAGATGATCTCGTTAATTTAATCCAAATTGTGATTTTGAGTACAAGTTGGGAGTCTTCCTCAGGGCCTCAGCTTCATCCGACACATTTTAATTCTCAGCCTTTATCTTCTGTTCCATATTTTAGAGAGATTTGGTGGAAACTCCACCTGGATATATTCAGATCACAGAACATGACCAATAATGTAGGCTGAGGGATAAACGCAACTGGGGCTGACCCGAAGTTAAATAATGTGTCTGTGCTGCCTGGTCTATGTTAACGCTGCACATGTTTGGGTTCAGATTGCGTTGCAGTGTGCAGTGAAGGGTCCTGACCCTTTCTAAGACAGCTTCTCTAAAAATCAGCTTCAGGAGGATTAGGGAGCAAAAGAGGAAGACAGAAAAACAGCCTGAGCAGACTGGGCAAGCTTTCAGCTAGAGCAGACACTAATCCTCTTCTGTCTCTGATAGACGAGGGAGAGTCGCCAAGCGAAGGACTGACACACTGACAGTCAGGCACACATACGAGGGATGGCTCATAAACCACATGTGCTCTGTGTAGCCGAGGACGTTGTGTTCAAGAGGCTGTTACCCAGTTTGGAGTGTCCGAAGCAGAAGATGCAGCCGTCCGCTCCGTTCACCACTGACTGGATGACCTCAGCCACCGTTCCTGCACACACCTCCGCCTGGCAACAGGCGACCACGGAAAGACGATGAGGAAAAACACAAAGCAAAGATTATATACTTAAGTGGTCACATTCAAATTATGAGTCTATTCACCTTTACGCCAAACTAATCACTCATTTTGTGATCAAAGTACTCGTTTTTGCATATAATTTTTTTTTAGCAACTTGGGAAGCCATATTTGTTTCTGTGGAAAATATTCACTACTTGAAAATTTTTATGTTTTCACCTTTGAGGTGAGAAAGATATAAGGTTTTCAGCTTTGTTCTTTTTGTTAAATTACAAATACACATTTGCAAATATGTAATGGTCAACAGCTTCTATGCACCACAAATCTGGAACAAACAAAGCCGAAACACGGAGTTCCTTTAACTCTAAACTAAAACTAGATTTAAGACTTTAAATCTAGTTTAAAACATAAATGAAACAATCAACTTTCTGATGTGTAATGACGGCATTTGGTAATTGTTGACTGTGTGTTCTACAACTTTGCACTTTTATGTTTTTATGACGTAAAACTCTTTGAACTGCCTTGTTGCTGAAATGTGCTACACAAATAACTTGATTTATTGGCTGTTTTGTTGTGCGCTGTAATCCAAAGCTTGTCTCTCAAGCTTGTAGTTTAACTCCTAACTAAGAAGAGTGAAAGTGTAGGGAGAAAGTTTATGTAAATTAACTGTTGTATTCCAAATAAAGACACAAGTTTGGCTTCCCGTGGTGATTTAAAAAATAATCACATTCCAAACAATTTGACGTTTTTAGGAAAAAAACTGACATTTAGTGTGTTGCGGTAGATTTTCGCATCAATGTTCTCACCTGTGATGCATCAGGAGGAAATGCAGCGTCGAAGGTGAACATCTTTGGAGGAGCGTGATTGACTCCTGCTCTTTTCTGGGAGGCAGCATTCGGTGTCTGGTTGGCAGACGGGTCCATGATGGTGATCTGTTTCTTTCTGGGATCCACCTTCAGGAAGGAACTGGACTCTGCAGCATCAGACTGAGACGTTGGGCAAACTCTGACCATCACCTTCACCTGAGAACCGAAAGATCAGAGCTATCAACACTGGGGTGGCTAAAGGTAAATTCAAGAGCATTACCATAACATAAAATTATATTTTCATCTTTTTCATTGGTGCCCAATTGTTTAAAAATCCCTAAACATAAAGAAATACATTGTGCAATTTTATTAGTATGTATCAGGGCTTATAATGTTATATGAACTATTTATTTTTTCTTTATTATTAACATTTAGAAATATTACTTAAGCTACAACTTTAAAAAAAAAACTTTCTTCTACAAATGGCTTTAAAATTTATTGCAGAAATTACAGATGGTGAAATTTGTGAAATCGTTCGCCAAGAAGTTACTTTTACACTAAAGTAGTGGTTTATGGCAATTGATGGAGTGTAACCAGTCCCAATTATAACTGTTGCCATTTGAGACGCTTTTTATTTGTTTTACCTCGTAAGGAAATGTTCTGTCACAACATATACAGAAAGCTGAAGTTGTCTTCAAATAATCCATTGTACATGTTTTTATGTTTGTAAAGCCATAAAATATACATTTTGATCTTGTGCTTTGCTTTATTTGAGGTTTATCAGTCGTTTCATGTTCAGTTAGTTTTTCTGTTTGTGGTCAAACATGGTTATTTTAAGGTTGTCTGTGAGATTTTTCTTATAATTTATGTAGATTAATATAATTTGTTTGATATAACAGACTGAAAGTACATTTATCCAGAGAGCAGTGCGGAGACTGAACCGGGGATTCGGTCCGGACGGGTCCATAGAAGTCAGAGCTGGAGATGTTTCTCTTCAGATTTCTCTTTCCAGCTCATCTCCACAGCGTCTGTGTTTAGATGCAGCTGGACAGACAGCATCAGAATAATTACCAACTCCTTGCCAATTCACACCTATAAAGTCTTCTTAATCTGTGTTATATATAACAGTAATATATATATAAAAAAAGAGGGAAAAACACTGATGGTAAGCTAATAATAAACTGCCAAAAGTCTGAGATTGAAGAAAATCTGGCACATTACATAAAAATAAACACCCAGCAGTAAATTAAGGAAAAGTTTGTTTTGGTTTTAAAGATGCCTTTTAAAGCAACTTTGTATTTTCAGTTTACAAGAGATTATTTTTAACATTTAAACACTGAAACATTATTCTTATCATGTCTGTGAAGGATTTTTGTTGGGAAATAAAATCTATTCTCACCTTGGCTTTGAGAAAAGACTCGCAATGAAACACAAAATTCAGCTTTTAGCGCTACATGGGTATCGACACGCTTGTGTTCCTGCTTTCATCCCCCTATTCACCCGGAGCGCCTCCACTTCCCTAATCTCTTCTCCTCCTTTACCTCTCTAGTTATCTCTCCCTGTCCTCCGCTCCTTAATCCCTTCCTATTTTTTCTATTAATCTTTGTTCACTTCCACACATCAAAAGGCCTGATTTGCAGGAATCCAGTTTTAGCTTCCTGTCATCCTCTTCCTCTCCTCCTTTCCTTCATCTTCAGTCTCAAACTGTTAGCAGTCTCATTTTAGCCGGGCGGTTGTTTTCTTTGATATCAGCAGGAGCAAAATGCTGCGTCAGCTAAACGGAGGGAGTTGCGAAACATCCCAAGACGTAAACAAGTTTTCATCTTGGTTCACAATGGGGTGAAGTTTGAAAAGTGTCTGAGTTCGACCTTGATCTTTTCCTTCACCTCTTTTTTTATTCAAGTTGTTTTTTCTTCTTTTATTTTGGCAGTATCTGTATTTGGGAGCATGTTCTTTTACGGTTTGAGTATAATCTGTGTGGTTGTCTTGTAATTAAGTGTATGTCTTTTAGCACAAAATGTATCAAATCAAACGAATTTTCTGACTTTTAGTAACCGTGTGCTCAACTCTGCTGTGATTTGCTTCTGAGACAAATCGAAAGCAGCAAAAAATAGACAAATATCACACAAACCTATTTGAATTCACATCTGCACATTGTTGCTTGGTTAAATATGAATGCATAGATTGACATTGTTATGAACTATATGATGTTTTCTTAAATTAAACATAAATTATGAAATTACAAATCCCACAAGAGGACATTAAGGATTTTTTCCCTCGCAACACTTTTGTGTTTCCTTTCAATGAATTTAAAATTTTAATTTTACATTGAATTTGAATTTAAAGATTTCTTTTCCAACATTATGTCTTCACTGTTGCGTAACTTTTGTGATAAATTTGGTATCATGACCTGAAATCCACAACATGCTGCCTGGATATGGCAACCCAAAGAAGTATTTTATTAAAGATCTGTTATTAAGGTCCGCCTTAACAACCGCCCTTTTGAGAAATATTTCTTACTATGAAGGAGAACTCAAAATATTTGCAGCGACCCATTAAAATATTTAACATTTACTGGCAGAGACTAGATGAGTAAAGCGAAAAGCTGAAACGATGGCCTACAAGTGATTTTATTTCTTATATATTAAAACAGAGGAGACTAAATCTGGATGGATAAAAGTCCTGTTGAATTTATAGGAGCCTTTTTATTTATTTACAATATAGTTGGAATATAAATTCCGATAAATTATGATATTGTTGTTTTAAAGCCAAGTTCAAGTAATATAATGGAAATAATGGCATAATAATGCAAGAGCACATTGTCAAAAATCAATAGACTTGAATTTCTAATTAACATTTAAACTGGAACAGTAAGAAAATTTAAATATCCTAAATAAATAATAACATAAAATCAATAATAAAGTCTCTATAAACAAAATCTACTGTCAAAAAAAGGCCAACTTGAGACCAAATCACCACTTTATCATCCAGTTTTTGGTGCAAAGAGAAGCAATAAATCATGCAAATGGAAATTGAGTTCATTTTAATTTAATTGATGTATTGCGTCAGATACCAAACGATATCTAAAAAGAAATAAGGTAGTTAAACATGAAGCACTTTTTTGCTCTCTTCCTTTTGTACAACGCATCTTTGGTGAGGACAATTTATGTTTTCATGTTCTAAGATAATCTTTGAACCCTTTTCTAAAATGGGTTTACTCTTTAAAGCGAAACATATTCTGGGTTGCTTTCTGAAGAAAGGTCAAGTTGTGTGACATCCAAACTTCCCCCTCACCACTGCACGTAAACACACACACTTCCACACACACATGGAAGCACAGCGAGGCCATCTGCTGACCCCAGTAAAGGAGCCCATCGGCCTGAGGGGAAGATTTTACCACTGAATAAGGTGTAATAAGGCGCTCCGCATCAGAAACCCATTTGGTCTGTATATTTGAGAAGGAGAAAGGCTGGAGAGTGAAGTAGAAATGAGGCCATAATGGCTTTCAAAGTCAATTTCTCAAAATTACTATTTTTTTTAACTCAGTAATCTGGGACCAGAAAATACTTCCTCCTTCTTTTAGAAGACATTAAACCTCTGGAAGTTTGGTGGATTTTACACAACACTGCATTGTAACTGATCGAATAATGTTATGTCAACAATAAAAAATAATCAAGGATTCCACAGGAAACTATTTTAGATCTCCTTTTCTTTCCAGTTTACGTACATTCAGACGTACATTGGTGCACCGATTTATCGGCACAGATTTCCTTAACCCTATCATTTGTCACTGCTATTTAAAAGGCATTTTATTGTTTTTCTTGTGGGTTTTTATGTTATAAGTGCACACAGACCACTGAAGTGGTCACTGGTGCCGTTTACAATACACTGCCAACTTCTGGCCATCCACTGCAAGTGCAAGACATTTTTTGTTAAATCCAACATGGCCGACGGATGAAAAGGCAATTCAGGAATATCCAGTCCCTCCTTTTACTCTTGTAGGTTAAAAAATATTGACATAAGTAATCCCTAAAGACAAATATTACTGATGGAGTTTTCAAATAACTTTGTTTTACAACTGATCACCTACAAAAAAATCCTGGAAAATAACTAACAATTTTTCTTTCCCCCCACCATTTTTATAAGCCTTAAGAAAATGGAAAACATTTTGAAAAAAATCTTGACATAAAGAATCATAATTCATGCATGGAAGGGTTAATTTTGGCAGATCGGCCAATACTGGCATATAAAACTGACCTTATCCACCAATCTTATTTACCTCAGCAAAGGTCTAAAAATCAAGCACAATCCTTTTCTGCCCTGCTGTGAGAGGTTTTACTGATGGACCGGCCCTCCAGCTCATGTCTGGACGTTTGCAGTTAACAATAGTCACCCCACTGTTACCAACTCGGTGACTTTCTTGCTGTACTTAGTGACATTTCAGACAAAAAAATTGGTATTGGCCAAAAATCGCAATTGGCAGGTCAGGCTTTTTAAAGATTGGCCAGAAAACTGCAATCTGTGTTCCTCTTGTTCAGAGGGTTAAAAAATAACTTATTTAAATTTGCTCAAATATATTTCCATTGACTCCAAATTCACACTCGCTGCCAGACACAATCCAAGTAACAAATGCAAAGAAATCAACGCATACCAGTCCATAAACTGGGTTATAAGTAATGAAGCAGGACAAATGCTGAAAACTAAAATTGGTCAAAAAGGCATTGAAGGCCAAAGAAACTCGTGATGCCAGTCGGTATTTGTCATTTCACCATTAACTTGTCACAGTCAAACATATTTCTGGCAGGCGATGAAGAGAATCACGGATAAACCTGGAAGGTTTTTACAGAAGAAAACAGTAAAAAGGTTCTCAGAATAACCTGCATGCAGTTTCTCTACGCAAAACTAATCTGCTGAAGTAAAAGCAACTTTGAAACTTGTTTTCTTTTTACTGCAGGACAGACGAGTAAAATACCAGGAGAATGAATAATGCATGGCCAAAAAGACCTGATTGACTGAGCAAATGAGTGCGGATAACCTATTGCAAAACACAAAACCTTACTAAGTATTTTAGTCTACTTTCTTAATTTAGTCTTATTTCAAGTTCACTAACTTACATGTAACTTTTCACCTCGATATAAGAGTTTGTTTTAAGTTAGCAATTCCTTAATATTGATGAATTATTAGCTATAAATGAACATTTTTCCCATATTATACGTTTAAATATTTTGTCCACTGGCAGATTTGGGAGGTGGTTACACTTTGATAATGTTTTTATATGACCAAATGTTTATGCATTATTAATTCTTGATTAAAAAACAATATTGTGGATGTAATTAAATCAAATATTGTTTAAATGATCTTGGATCTTTATCTCTTTGTTAGGAAACAACAGCAGATCTACCAGAGCTTCTCGAGAAGGTAATGCCTAAATCTTATTATGTTTAACATTATTTGTGATATAACCTGTAAATCTGAATTGTTTTTACAACAATTTGATAAAATCAGCATTAATGTCTGATTTAAGTCCTTTTGTATTTGCAGAATTAACTACATGTGCTCCACTATAGACTTTTAAAGGGAGATGTTTATGAAAGCCGACCGACTATATCAAAATAACCATATTTATAAATATTTTGTGCAACATATGGATGAGCACTAATTTGAGCAACCTTTTTTTTTTTTTTTTTAACTTAGGGCTTCATCTCACATCAGAAATGTTTGTCATTTGATCAACTACACCCACAATATCCTCTGATCATTGGGATTTTTTTAATCAATACACCTGGCAGAGGGTAAAGGCCAACATAAACACGAAGCTAATGGAGTCTTTTTGTTTGATGTAAGAGATAGAAGAGGGAAAAGATGTGGAGTTTATTTCAGAGCAGAAAGATGAGGAAGAGAAAGCAGGTGACCAGTAGCTCTCTCGTTTCTCGCTCTCCAGCCAACTTCATCCTCCTCTTCTTTTCCAAACCTTTGCTTTCATTACATATATTTAAACAAACCTCTTTCTCTGTTTAAGGGAGATTACATTCCTCATTTTGGTGCCTGCCTTTTTCATTCCCTCCCTTCTCTGAGGCTCATTTCCTTTCTATCGTCTGAACAAATAAGACGACTCTCCGGCTTTTGCTTTTGTTCCTTTTTATATTCTCCGTCTTCTCCTCACACTTTGTACTGCGATGAATACAGCTGTTCAGGGAAAGGGGCTTTCTTATACAAAGAAAAGACCATTCCTTGCACTTAAAAAAACATTTGTAGTTTCTCTGAATGTCATGATGAACTGTGCAGAGCTTTGCATGTTGCAGCTTTGATTTAGGAGTTATGCCTTCTTTAAAAATACTCTCACCCCCTCCTTGAGGTTCTGAGCTAACGGGCAAAGACACCTTTCTGACGATTCCTCCTGAGAAACCGATCTCACCACAATTGGGCACCTTTCGATATAGATCCTGCTGTTCTTTCACTTCAGATACCACACTCAGCCAATTTAAAGCGAGGAACTCTGCTAAACGGCAACAGCTCGCCCTGAGCGGGGAAAGTGGGTTCAATAGTCCACCACCACAGCGCTTCATTGCTATTGGCTGGAAAATCAATAGGGGGCTGAAATCGAGCTCTAATTGGTTCCCAAAGACTGCAGAAACCCAGACGCATTTGTGCAAACATGCATTAAGATGGATGCAAACACCACAAGGCGGGAAAAAAGTTCCCGATTGAGATCAATGCTAATTTTAGCTGGAGTATTTATTCCAGATTAGTAGCATAGGATTTATGCTGGAAGCCCTCAGATGAATTCAAAAAATGTATTTAAAGTTTAATTAGACAATAAGACAAATTTCTAATTAATATACCTATTAATTAGAAATCCATTTCTAATAATATATTAATAGAAATTTCTAATAAGTCTGAACTTATTAGAAATCCGCTAATAAAAAACAAATAAATCCTATTTCCATCATTGCCTCAAAATTTACCATCATCTCCACCAAATCCTTTTAAATAATTACATTAGAAGTTTTTTAATGTGCGTTACGATTGTAGTAGAATATAAATAACCAAAACGATGCAGCGCTTTCAGACCTCAAATAATGCAAATAAAACAAGTTCATATTCATTTAGAAACAACAATACTACTGCTTTAACTCAGGAAGTGTTAAATCAATATTTTCAATGGGGTTCAGTGCAGTGGACTCTTGATATTTTCCAGAGCTGTATATTTTTTTATAAAAGTTGCATACTGCAGCTTTAACAGGCATCTCCAGCACTTGGTGGTTTGCAGAAGCTAATGCTAGCAATTTATTCAGGTGTACTGGAGCGGAGATGCGTCTGAAATATGCAGGGCAGTGAATCCTGAGGACCAGGATTGAGAAACACTGATTTAGGATGATCAGACTAGCTGAATATAAACATATGTATAACAAAATAAATGTAGGTCGTTAATATTTGAATATAAAGCATTTTCTCCAGCATGCAAATCTGATCAGTTAAAGGTAAAGTGATGCTGCTGAATGAGGAAATCACGTGCTCCTCTCACTCTAGTCTATTTTCAAATTCAAACCCCATCTATTTGATTTATAGAGCCCTAAAGAGCCATAAAGTACAAGATTAAACCTATAAAAGATGGTGTGTGCGTAGGTGTGTGTGTGTGTGTTGGTTGCATCCTCCAGGACTGCCAGCACTGAAAGCATTAATATTTTAGTGATGAGGTGGAACAAAGTGGCTGCTGGACTGGACTGTCATAACAGACTCGCTCAATCATTTAGATACAAGGCACACAGATGCTCGGTAACATGCGTGCCTGTGCTAAATGCGCTTAAACATGCTCAGTCGTGACACAGACCCACAGCTTGTGACTTGAGAGGAATCGTAGCTCCTATTAAAAATTGATTATCTGTCATAGTATCACTTTCCCCCAAGGTCAAGTGGCAATCTGTGAGTGTGCATGTGTGCAAAACGCAGGCCGGTGAGATTGAACGAGGGATAAAGCTCTCGGATAAAGAGTAGAGAAGAACGAGGAAGAGATGAGATTTATGCTTCGTTTAGATTTAGGAGATGAGGAGCAGATCGGTTTAGAGGAGAACAAAAGACAAAAGGAAGCTGTTCCTCCTGGGCATCAAAGCGTCTCCTAGCGTGTTGCTCATCCTCCTGCAGGTGAGCTGAACAGTATGAACATCAGGTGTGACTGAGACCTGCAAATGAAGTGACAGCTTAGAGGAGGAGATGTGAACCCTGCGGCGAAACTGTGACATGCTCTTATGTTTCACACCCAGGCGCGTGTTGGATGGGGCTGCAAGGTTTAACAACAGAATAGCGACGTTTCATGTTTAGGTTAAAATTATTTTAAATAATCTTATCTTTCTTTAAAAAAAAACTTTGCAAATTAATTCCTTTACCTGAGTAATGTACACAAACATGAGATTTGACATACTTACTGACTTCCTTACATTTAAAATATAAACATAGGTAAATGTTTTCTACAAGTGTTGCATTTGACTCCTAATCGCTGCTGTACAAAAACTGCTCACTTCACAATCTGCTCTCAAAACTGTAGTATTGTTGAATTTACTTCCCTGACTCGTTTTGCATACAATGCATGGCTTTTCTAATAGAGAGTAAATTAAAAATAAATAAAAATCTCTGCTGTAAATGTATGTAAATTACAGACGGCTTCCAGAGGGGTAATCCATACACAGATTAATTTTCTCAGCTCTCCTTCTGCAGTCAGTGGTTTAAGTGAAAGACTCCCAACGGGCTAATTGGATTAAATTAAGGTGGAGCTTACAGCAATATGCCAAGGCCTTATTGAATTAGAAGAGGTGTCTTTTAGATACACAAGTCTCATAGATTCAGAGGGATTCAGGGTACAGACCTGTGCAGGCTGGTTTGCCCCAGCTGCATGTGAAACATCTCAATCTGTTTTCTGCAGTATTTCCATCTGGGACAACACTAACCCGCCATTACAGTCTCAGACAAGTTTCATGTATTCTGTCGGTTGTATCGCTCACACGTCCAGCGGGAGCTCTGCCGCTTCCTTGACACTTCTCTATGTTCACTGTAATCCTATAAATTTGTGAGCATGCAGGCCAGAGTGGGAGAGTGCATGTGGAAGTAGTATTTCAGCAGGGAGCAGACCCCCTCTGCAGATGACATTTTTACTGGAGAAATGTCACTACAGCTGTTTTCTCCCCATATGTCTGCATGAGCGTGTGTGTCCTGTGACTGTGCGCTGAACAGCTTTAACAATGGACAACGTCTTCGGTCTAAATCATAAAATGCTGCCCTGTCTTTATCTACAATGACTGAAAATTTGTATCGTAGTTCACCAAAGGTTTCATTTTAAGAAATTAGAAACCCTAACCCTAGAAAAAAGAAGCGTCTTACACCTGTTTTTAAGTTGTTTTGGTTTCCCTAGAAAAAAATGTATGAATAAAAACTAATTTTACTGACATTCTTCATTTGTTCTGAGAAACAAACATTTTATTATAAATGAGCTTGCCATACAGTTAGCCATGTCTCTTGGCCCTTTGCACGTCACTCTCTTCGAAACCACCATGATGTACGTTAAACACTCCTGTAAAGCCTGTCAAAATATATATATAAAAAACCGCACATGTGGTAGCATAATATCGCTTTTATGTAGTTAATTTCGCAGTATAAATGGTTGTAGGGTGCTGCGAGGTCGGCTGCACAAACAGACAAGGGTGAAAACCAAACTTGTCATTTTATTGTATAACTTCACGAGGAAAACTGCGGCGGTGATGGACAGCAGCCGTCAGTCACAGTGACTGTCAGCCCTCAGTCTAACTACGGATTTACAGCAAACTCTCTTTACAAGATTAATGTTCATATACCGTATTTTCCGGACTATAAGTCGCACCAGCCATAAAATGCATAATAAAGCAGGAAAATACATATATAAGTCGCACCGGAGTATAAGTCGCATTTTTGGGAGAAATTTATTTGATAAAATCCAACACTAAGAACAGACATCTTGAAAGGCAATAAAAATAGAGGTAACAACAGGTTGAATAATTGTATGGTAAGCTAACGTTACATGATAAACAACGAACTGAGAACGTGCCTGGTATGTTAACATATTAAGAGTTATTCAGATAACTATAGCATAAATAACCTGCTAACAAGTTTACCAAACCATCCGTGTCGCTCCAAATCACTAAATCTTCCTCTTCTGTGTCGCTTGTAAACAACTCGGCTAACTCCGGATGTAGCTTCTATCACACACATTATCAACACAGGCCTAGAGCGCCCTCTGGCGGTTTAGTGTGAATATAACATGTGATATGATATAATAATGTGTTAATAATTTCACATATAAGTCTCTCCGGAGTAAAACTCGCACCCCCGACCAAACTGTGAAAAAAACTGTGACTTATAGTCCGGAAAATACGGTAATTTATATGCAAGTATATTTAGAAAGATAACATAGCAAAGGTACGTGTCCACTGGTAACCATAGAGACAATACCCCACCGTCATGTAGCCTAGCTGGTTAGCGTCTCGTCTTCCGTTTGTTTTTACTGTTGCTCCAGTATAAAGGAAAACTCCGTTTATAACATAGTGACAAAAATCACGTGGTGTTTTAATTTGATCAACACTTCTGGATCTGGAACTGGATCAGTTTGTGAGCTAGCCCTTTCGAGCTTCTGTAAATACCGCCGTCCATGACCCTCAAAGGTGTGTTACGCTCAAATACAAATTATCTCGACCCAAAAAGTAGAAGCGAAGAGTAAACAGACAAAAACAACTTGGGAAAACCACTTCGGTCGATCAGATCAATACTCCTGTCCCTCACTCCTGACGTCCATCAATGATTAAATGATGTAGTTGCAAAGGGTCAGTAAGAGGTATTTTCTATTTTTTAATCAAATTAGTGAAATAAAGGATTTTAATTAACTGAGATGTAGCTGTAATGAGAAAAGTAAAAGCCAGGTATGATGGGAGGAGTTTTATTTTTCTTTATCACGATTCTTCCAGCTGTATTAACCCGTATGTGATGTGTGCTTATGTGTTGATGGCAGAATCATTTGTTATGTGCGTGAATATGCAATCTAGAAATGGTTTCCTTGACAACTGAGAGGACATCTGTCATCTCCATATGGAGAGACAGACACAGAAACTCTGACAGGCAAAATGAAAGCTTTCTGTTGCAAAAAATTAAACTAAGAATTCAACACAACACCACACATTGAATTGTAGTGATTTTAAAAGCAAATACGTGGAAGGTAAATAGATCCTCTTACTCAGTGAGTGGAATTTAATCAAAATAGCAAAAGTATTTATTTTACTCTGCACTGTATTTTTTTTTAAATTCCAGCAGTAGTTCCAATTATTTCTGTGGCAAATAATGTTGCTTGAACACTGTTGAGAATCATCATGAATCTTTTCTAAATATCGTCGGGATTTCCAGACTACACAGTTGTAACATTTTACTGCAACTCATTACAAATGTAACTGAACAGAGAGATGGATGGCTTTCGGTCTCGTCTGGTAGTTAATATGAACGGCACGCACATATTTCCACTCGTACTTGACAAATTCCCTCAGAGCCAAATGGTTCCAACACATGGAGCTCAAACAACAGATTCACACACACACACACATACAAAAACGGGATGCTTTTATTTATTTATTTATTTTAATTCCTCTCTTGCGTTTCGATACGGAAACTTTCGCAGGAAGTTTGATTCTTTTGTCCGACAGTCGTCCGCTTTCCAGCTGTCGGGGGCACAAAGTCAGGGAGCCTCAAACTGTAGAGGGGGGCGGCACTAAAAACTCATTACATGGACGATCAATACTGCACACACTTGAGAGCCGAGTGTGTGGCTGGTCCCCCAGCACGCACACACACACACCCCCACACACACACTCTCTCTCTCTCTTTCTTTCTTGTGTGTTTCATCACCCAGTGGCGATGGTGACAGATGACTTTTGTCAGCCTGAAGTGTGTTACCGTGGTAACCATTAGGTTATATTTTGGTATCCTACAGCAGGGGAGGCCGGCTGACACACACACACGCGCACGCACACGCGAACACACGCCAACTGGTGAAGGTCAGGATAAATGCTACAGCTCACTATTTCAGCAAATTACAGCACTGTTTGGGCTTAAATAACTCTAAGAAAAGGATAGAAAGAAAAACAAAACCCACAAAGCAACAACTTCCCCCAAACTGACTCACTTTGAGTTTTGGAGTAGCTGATTCCTAAGTGATGCTAGGCTAATTGTATTTGGCAGCAATGTCTAAATACATGTCTAAATTCACATTTCTGTTTATTCAATTTTATGTTATGTATGATCATTCAAGAATTTATTCATTTTTGCTTGGAATTTCTGAATTTGTTGTCAGTAGATCATAACATAAAAAAATACATTTTACTCAACCATATACCAATAAAAGGTAAAATCAGAGAATATGATGACTTAAAGAGCTATCTTAATTTTTCCCAGAGCTGTATTTTTAATATTTTTTCTCTATTTGATGACAGGTAATGTTTTATGTGTTGGATTCAACCTTAATGGACAAAGGGAGATTATTTATTTTATGAATTAATGAATGGGAAAGGGGTAAGATCATATAAGTTAAACTTCATCTTACTTATTTTCAGACTCACAGTCACCGAAAAGATGGTGTAATTACATGTATTTATATAAGAAAATAAGTTTCTAAGCACTTTCATGTGCTTAGAAACAAGAAAGTATTTATTTTGGTATGTCGGTGAAATGTTTGTCTGAAATAAATTATCATCATCATCATCATTCTGAGTCTTAAGGGAAAAATAACAGGGCAGAGAAAGAGAAGCCATCTTCTTACCTTTCCAAGGCCGGGCGTATCTTTGATCTTGTTTGCTGCTCGAAGAAGACAAGGTGGACCAGGTGGAGGCATCGTCACCAGAGCAGAGCTGAAGTTAGTCGGGAATAGATGAGGGTCGCAGGACGAGGACGGAGATGATGTCAGAGGGGCTGCAGCCGTGGTGGTCTTCTGCTTCTTCTTCTTCGACGTCAAGTTCAACTTTTGAGCAGCTCTGAGGGAGAGAAGCAGTAACCTCCATTAAATGATTAGAAGACTAGGTTAAAATCAAACATAAGAACTCACTGAATTTTGTCTAAAAAACCTACATTTCAGTATAGGACAAAATAGGTTTAGTAATTGCGTAAAGGTAATATTAATTTCTGCACAAGTTTGATTTTTATTGTGTAGTTTCTCTAATTGGCTGCAGAACATAAGCTTAAACGTACACATCTGTTTTCTATTATAAATTCAATATATTGGTTCATCTTCCCTTCACCCAAAAACCTTCATTATGAAGCTTTAGAAAATGTATTTTAAAAAATTCTTTGTGTTCCAAATTATTGCCAGAAAATTAACAAATTTAAAGACTGATAGTAAAATACACAGACAGTTTTTATCAGCCGTTAACAAGTTTTGGGTGAGTTTCTCTGTACCTTGCTAAGAGCAATTTAATCAGATGTTATTGGTGGCATATACATTTTAACCTGCCTGTATAAATCTTATCCGATTTTGTTTAGAGAAAATCTACAATGAGTTCAAACTTCACTGCAAAAACACAAAATCTTACCAAGTATTTTCATCTAGTTTCTAGGGGAAATATCTCAGTGAACTTGAAATAAGTAACTTTTCAGCAAGATATCAGCTTGTTTTAAATCAATACTTCCTTAATATTGATGAAAAAATAAAGTAAATGAAACAACTGACCAGTAGAACTGGAGTTCCACTTTTTAGAGGGTAAAACTTTTAAAAATACTTGGTTAAGATTTTGTTTTTGGTGTGCTTTGCACCCTGGTTTACTGTTAAATGTCACTGAAGTTGGATGTATTTTTTCAACCTGAAAAGAGAACAGATTTATGACGGCATATTAGGGCTAAGGAAATGTTAAAAAATAAAATTATGACAATAAAGTTGTATAATTACAAGAATCAAGCCAAAAAAAATGAGAATAAATTCATAGGACCAGAATAAAGTCATTTTACAAGAATAATGTCACAGTTTTACAATAATAGTCATAATATTTACTTTATACTTGTAATATTTTTCTCATAATTAAATTTTTTCTTAATTGACAGTTTAAATCTATATGATTAAACATTCAAAATTGATATTCATGAGTCAAATACAGAAATATGTGATTTATGGCCAGCAGAGCCTGTGAATGGTAATAAATCAGAAGTGTTAACTCTGCAGTGGTTTTTGGGCATTGAATGTTTAATGCACACTGCAGAGTACAGAGACAGAAAGATGTTATTTTACTCCTTGCACCAACTGTAACTACTTCCACATCCAGCTGCTCTATCACCAATTGAACACAATGCAAGTCCAGTAAAACAGCTGCAGCAGGGCTTCCTGCACAGCTCTGCTTTAACCCACATATTTAATTTAGAGAACATGTAAGGAGAGGAAGAAAGAGTGAGAGACCTTCTGCCCTGATACACTCTCTGTCAAGAAGCTGTATTCTCACACCGTTGGCTTTCAATTAACTGCAGCAAGTTTCAGAAATGAGAGTGAGGGAGCGAGTCAGCAAAAGGAGAGTGGGAAAGAGGCGGAGAGGAAGGGAGATGTGAATCAACTGACCCGTGTTACGATGAAGCACTTCACCATTTGACCGGCTCTCCCTGGAGATTTGTGTGTGAATCCCTGTGTGTGTGTGTCTGACTGCACACAGCGTGAAACAAACCTCCATGTGAAGACCACTAATTGGGTTTTTTTGAGGGTGCAGGCGAAGCTTACGCGCTTGAAATGCGATCAAAGGCAATTACAGCTTTGTATTATGTTGGTGTAATGTTCAAAACCTCCCCATGCATCATGTGAAGAAATTTATTGAAGTCTTTTTGTCTTCTGCCGGATTGTATTGAAATCAGTTTACATGCTTCATCTAATCACGGGAGTTTTTAAAGCATTAGTGAATTTATTTTCTCTATTCTGTGTTTCATTAATATTGTATGTGATTTCTGTGCTACCAATGAAATAAGGGGCTGCTGCAGTGCTGCTGATGGTTGCAGTAAGAGGCGTGACAATGATGGATTTGTTCACTCTGCTGCAGGGGATTCCTGCTTGTAACCTGCATGCATTTAATTTTTCTCTCAATACAATAATGCTTGGCTAGGACTCTTCACAGCTAAGCAAAACAGCTTATTCTTCTTACAGTTTTCTTCTGGTGGGGAAACACTTGGGTTTCAGTTTCTGAAATGTTTTCCCTTCCTCTGTGATTCAATCTTTGGATAAAATTTAAGCAACAAACACTCAAACAATAGCTGGTAACTGGTGGTGTGGGATTTGGTTGAGCAAATCTATTTCAAACTAACAGTAAAGTGAACTGTAGTTGTTTTACATCAATTAGCTCATCAAATCATCAGCTCTTCTCCGTTACTCCCTTTTCTCTCCTTTGTTCCTTCTTGGGCTCCACCATCCTGAAACCCTTGGTTTTATTCTCTCACTCATTATTTTTTCTCTCCATCCTTTCCACTTCTTCGCTGCCCTCCATATATCCACTCATCCTTTCCGAAGAGCATCGATTCCTTCACCTCTTCTTCTCCCCTCGTAGACTTCAGGTGTCTGTCTCTTGTTGGAAAGCATCAGAGGTCAGCTGGTAACAAGATGCTGCTTTGTTTTCTTCCTCCTCTCTGGCAAACACAAACAGCTCTGCTGATTGATGGCTGGTGTCTCCTGGCTGTGTTGTTGGTTCAGTGGTTAATTACTTTCTGTTTAGCAGGCCATCAATGGAAGAAGATGTGAGGGGAGACAGAGAGTGATGGTGGACATGAGGAAGTGAGCTTTTGTGTGTCGTATTAGGTCAGAATGGCTGTTTAGCCTGGACAGAAGACTGGCTTTACTGATATTATCTACTGACATGGACATGTGGCTAAAGAAATGACCACATTTTGTTGAAAATGATAGAGATTACGGTTGTAGCTGACTGATATAGTTCTGTAAATTACAGGTTAATTCAAAGGCATAAGAATTAGGATTGCATTTGGAAGATTTTGCAAAGATAAGAATATTTAGCTAATGGATGGATTGCAAGGTCAGTGATTACATTGATGATGCCACTGATCCAAATGAGTTTTGAGTAAAATGTCCTGCTGTTTCTACAAGAAAAAAGCAATTGCTTCCTGAATAATGAATAACAAGCAAAAAAAAAAAAACAACCTTATACAAATATGTACCTAGATTTTCTCCGCAGTTAAAAAAAAAATTCTTCTATGGCTATATTTGAACTTTTGATAGCAAATGTTACTACTTCTCTGAGGTTCTGTCATCTCCGTTCCCTTCTCAGCTCGGTGTGCCAGTAGCCCACATTTAGTCATTTGGCTTTTATTTTGACGGGCCCACTTCCCGTGTTGCCCCAAAATCTCCAACTTCTTTAAAGCCGTGGGTCACAGGTCACTTCCTTGTCAGTCTCCACTGTGATCGTGGCGTGCTCTTTGATGCAATTCTTCAAATCTGCGTTTGTAAACTGAATTACCTGAATTTGTGGCGCTGCTAGCTGGAGCGGGATTCTGCCATCAATAAACCCACCGGGCCGTGAATTGAGGTCAGATTCACATTGATAAAGTCACTTTTAAAAAATAAATAAATTGAACGCATATGGTGTGTTTACACCAAACGCATTACATGCGTAAAAAATGCATCCGACGCTTCAAGTTTGACGTGTTTGCACTATGAATGCAGACTCTTGACATTTTGCTCTCCATCTAGTGTTTTGCACGTCTGGTGTACATCCAAGGTCTATGTGGACGTGCGTCAATGGCTCGTCGGATGCATGAAAATTGCTTTAGCCGTCGTTTTTCGTTGCCAGCCTATTTGTCAAACACTCCAAATGCTTCCAATCGCGCCGCACTAGACGCACGAATCGCGGCTCCACACAGACTTTTAATGTGAACTAGATGCGCCTGACGCTCAAAACGCATTTTGAAACTACTTCCTCCTGTTTTCATTCACGCTGCAGGATGTTTTAATGAAATCTCCTCTGATGCAGCTTTTGTGGCCACAGTTTAGCTGCCTAACCTTGATGCGTTCTGTACCGGCAGCTTCAGCTACAACAGCTTGAAAAACTCTAATTTCTGATTCAGTTCAGGTATTTTTGTGGGTGTTTCCTCACTGTTCATTATCCCATAACAAATTGGATAGAAGTAAAACCTTCAAGTGAAGTTGGTTACTTGGGAGGTAAAGTGGGAAAGCAAAACAAAAGACACAATGATTGAAGCTAAATTAAGCTTAAAGTGCAACATTTATTTGCATGCTGTGTGGCAGTAAAATGGCTTTTCTTGGTTGTGTGAGCAAAAATCCAAACTAGTGTGTACTTGATCTGATCGGATGACTCTGTTTTTTGTCCCATCTGGCTGGATCATCAATCCACCAATTTGTTGGGTGGCTGATTTGTTTCCATCCATCACTGGAGGAAACCGTTTTCCTTAAATAACACAAAAAATGTCAGCAAGAAATGTAAAGGGTCAGAAAAAAGGACAGCAGCCTACATATCTCTGCCATCCTCCATCTAAAATAACGCCTTCCCAATTCACCGACTCACTTGGGGCCAATTCATTTACTCAGCTGCCTCATGCGGCGCACACACAGCCAGCCAAATCCCCATAGATCCGATCCTCGGAGCGTGCAGTTAAAAAAAATTCCTGCGCTGATAGAAACTCCCTCCCCCCTTGTGAGTAAGAGCATGCACACACCACAGCAAGTCTCTATCCCAGTGTCCCCAGAGGGCCGCTGCGGCTCGGCGAAGATGTAGAGCTGCTGTGCAAGTGTGACATATTCCACAGACAGATCGCCACTAATGAAAGATATTACTCAGATATGCATTAGTGTGGAGGTAAAGGAAAGGTCAGTGTGGGAACAGAGAAGGTGTGGGTGAAAGAAAGGAGAGAACAATGGGAAAGGAGGAGAGCAATTAAATGAAAACAGGAGAGCTGCATGCTGAGGAGAAAACAAGAAATGGAGATTGGCAGGGGAGGCAGAGGAGAAATAAAGGAAGACAGGAGATCAGGTGAGAGGACATGGAGTGGACACAGGGATTTGGGAGTGTGCAGAGAGCGAGCTCAGTGAAGGTTGTGTTTGTGTCTGGATGCAGCCCACGTCTAAGAGTAAAGACCGAGACCTGCATGGGATTCACCAGCCCTGCAAGGCTGATTTTACTGACTGTAAACAGGCTAATAGACAAGTTCACAAACATTCCCGCATCATCCCAACCAAAAATAAAAATACAACCAAGTGCATGTTTACCCAGCTAAAAAATGAAATCTTACAATGACACAAGGGAGAAAAAACCGTAGGTCTGAACTGGTTCAAGATTTTATTTTATGGTTTTAGGAATTAAAGCCATAACATTTGTCCATACAGTTTGTAGTGTTTACATCCATTTTCTCTGAGAGATAAGTAGCACTATAGCATTCTGAAAGCTGTCATCTGTGTTTAATAATCAAATTAGGGGATTTCTATCTCAGTCTAGGTCTGGACATAAATTAATAACAATATATATCAATATACATAGACCAATATCAATAAAAACTATATCTGATAGAATTTTCAATAATTTCACTGAACTATGATCCAGAACCGCACAGCATTCTGGGAGATGTAGGAAAGACTTTAGCCGCTCAACCTCTCAAAGCAGCTAAGCAAGGTTGGTGAAATCAACCAACTTTCTTGCTCTTTGGTTACCTAGCAACAACTTGTGGAGTAAGTTTTGGTTACCCAGCAACAACCTGTTGAGTAACTGGCACAGCAGGAGTTTTAGGCTTTACCTCTGTGCTTTGTAACCGCTTAAAAATAAAAAGATGAATTGGGAAAGGTTATGTCACTAGTTTGGCAGTATTTGCATTCCTGTAATTTTAAGCGAAAGCAGACAAATTGCGTTATACACTTTTTAATTTTTGTTTTAATTCATTCAGCTGTGCTGTCTTTGACAATACGGTCAGACTCCATGTCCGTAAAACTCTCCTTATCCAATCTTACTTTGTTTTTTTTAAGCTCTTACAGCTGGATGTTTTTTATAATGTAAACCAGATGTGTGTCAAAATCAGCCTTTGATATTTGACAGCTCAGGGGGCCTGGAGAGGGCAAAGATCACGACAGTGTGTGTGTTTAAGAGGGTCTTTGGGTACTTTGGGGCAACATTATGTCTGCTACACTGAAGCGCAGCAGATGAATATGTGAGACAAACGCATCTAATTATGTGAGGATGAACAGCAGAGAAGAGGTGTGAAAGCAACAAAGGGAAACCACCAGTATCATTTAAAATGTGATTTGAAGCAGTTCATTAGTTATGATGAACCAGATACAGTGAATGAATAATTCGCTTGTTCATTTTGAGTGTACCGTGTTTTTCATCAGTGTTGTATCCATCTTATGTATGTCTTCATGTTATCTCGCTAAGCATTTTTCTGGACTTGATTATGTAGACGAATAATGACTTGTACCAAGAAATCATTGTCTGATTTTGTTTTTTGTTGTTTTAATTAAACTTTTGTTTTTCCAGACTAACTGATGCATGACATATGAACCTCTGGTGGATTCAGTCTGATAGATTCAGGTCTGAAATGTCTTACTGTACCTGGCGAAGAAGGAGGCAGCTGCAGAAGTGGCAGTGGGTGCTGAGGTGGTGACAGCCGGCGTGTTGGAGGGAGAGTTTGTGTGTGATGGAGAGTTTGCGCGTGCAGGGGAGTGAGAGTTGTAGCGGTTCAGGGCCGCCTCAGTCACTCCTTCTCTTGAAGCGTCAGAAATCATCTGGGAAATCTGAAACAAAGAAAAGAAGTTTCTTAATGCTTCACAAAAACGAGAGCCGTTTACAGAGAAGAACAACAACTTTAAAGGTAAATTACCGATAATTTGCCCAAGTTGATGCACGCGCACTATGGACAAGTTGTAGGTTGTAAATTACCATTGAGGCTGCTTTTACTTATCAAGTCTAGTTTGAACATTTAGTCACAAAGATGAGATCAAAGCAGAGAAGATAAATTGAAAAAGAGCTATTCTCCTGAATCGTCTCTTCCAAGCTGACATATAAGTTAGTTTAGATGAACATCTGTGTTCATCACGTTAAACATTTTTTACACACACTAGCTAATCTTCGGTCTAATGTTTACTAGATAAACAGGTAAGTAAACTCTTGTAGTTTTCTGCTGTGACCCTTTTTGAGGGAGATTAATTCAATCTACATTCACACATCCTCCAGTTCTTTTTGTTTCTAGAAAAGAAGTTGATCCTTTTCCGAACATTTGAACACTACGGCAAAAACTTCTCCATTTAACACAGTGTGTGTGTTATTAATACAGTTGACTGACGGTATATAAGCTGTATTGATCAGCAGCTGGTTGTTTCCAGATGTAGAGAAACAAAACAACAAAAAAATCACAGCAACCTCCTGGTTCATCTCATATGACCTTTTGTTTAGTTTGCAACAGGTTTTAAAACACACAGAACGTTGTAGTAAAACATGCAACGCAATAACCAGGTACACATATGTCTGAAAAATTAAGAAGAATGAAATACTGCAGTGATCCACAACCCAGAACCGCAGGAATCATCCTGCATGTTTAAATATGTGCCCCGTCCATCACACCCGAGTCAAATGATGCATTCAAGTGCCTGCAGAAAAACCCGTTAATGACCCATTCATTTAAATCTGATGTATGCCAACGGACAGACATCTGAAATATACAGGATATTGGTCACTTTGGACCGGGGTTATGAAGCTCCGCAGTATTACACTTTGCACTGATGATTAAACAGCAAATTCTTTCTGCTAATGAGGAATTGCTTGTAAAAGTTTTGCCAAATCAAAGTATACTTTTAATAAGAAACATAAATCCAGGTTCCATTTATTGGTTGGACTCCCTCCCAAAACCATTTGAAAGTAAGAAACATAAGCCTTTCTGCAGGACGTGTTTCTAAATGTACCTGTGTAGGATTAATATAAAATACTGCCTTCAGACTGAAGTAATAAATGTCTCCCTCTCTTCCCGACCACATGTCCACACACACACACTGAATAACGTGCTGCTTCTCTCGTGTATTCAGGTGAATCATTTATGTCACAGGTATGGATTATTGATTACTACTCTTTATGGTCTGTCTAATACCAGACAGTACCTGAATTACATCCAAATACTTCAGTGGAGGAACTCTGAGTGGTTTGTGTGTCTGTGTTTGTGTCCTTGTGTGGCTCAGTGTCTCCACTTCTCTACATCTGTGCGTAAATCAGCTCAGCCTGACGTGTATTTACTGCCGAGGCTCCTGGGGTCGACGCAGGCTGCCCACTGCTTGATAGATGGCCTGTTGTAAATAAAATCCCTGTGCAGTTTGTATACAAATAAAACACTTTGCGCTTTTACTATATTCAAATGCTCACAATACACTGTAAAAACATTTAGTTGTCTACGATCTTCTTGCTCTTTAAGTCAAATAAATTGAGCAAGTTTTAAGTTTTGAACCTAAATGTGTGAGTTTGTGAAAGGTAAGTTATGTTAACTTTTATATTAAGAGTTGAATAAACTAGAGTTTTTAGGTTAGCACTTAAAAAGCTGACAGAAGAAAAAGACAGGAGTGGGAGCTATTTCCCAGAATGCTTAGCGGCATGTTTTTGGATGGAAGTGCGTTACGTTGATCTGATTCTGGTGTTAAGTTTGCAAAGCTCGAGGATGTGTTCACACTAAATGTTTTTAGCAGAATTCATGTTTAATAAAATTGTCAGATGTGAAATTTTGTTCATGTAATTTGAAACAATAAATTTAATTATTCTAAAGTGAAATAAGTAGCCATTTCAACGTGAAAATAATAGAGAAATCTGACTCTTTAACTAGGTAAGGAAAGTTTTTTATTTTCATATTGTGAAATAATTATTTGGTTTAAATTGCAGCATTAAGTTAAAACTCACAATTCAAGATTAATTAACTTAAAATACATTTTTAGACAACTTGTCTCTTGTTAAATCAAATTCATAAACTTTAATTTCTGAGTTAGAACCAAAACAATTTTCTTGTTGACTAAAGTTACATTTTTAGCAAGTGGACTTTCATTTTCAAGTTAAGTTACCTTCAAATGTTTTACAGTGCAGATATGAAGTGTGGGTATTAGAATTGTTAAGCAAATTTTGCTTGAACGCCGAAAAGAAGCCGTGAAATCTAAAATAATTGATTGGTTCTGTACAAAAAACCAGCAAACTATTCAAACTACATGCAGGTTTCTGCCTGAGAAGCCTTGCTAATAATTTAGATGGATCTGTCTGGCTTTTCATGCCCACAATTATTCATAAACCTGCGAGATTTAGATTTAATGTTATTTTCATTCGGCAAAGAAGTTTGTTTGTGATGGAAATGAAACAGGTATTTTCAGAGAGATTATAAAATACTGTAAAATGAGTTTCAGTTTGAAACAAAAAGAAGCATTTTTATAAAAAATTAGCATGCAAAGATGGTCTAGACAGTGGAAAAATCTTCAACAAGAAGTCAAAACAATAAAACCCTTCTAATAATTCCAGTTGGGTTTTTTTGTACCTTAACCATTTGTTTTTGGTGTTAATCTGCAACTCTCTCTACAGGACCTATATCAGATTAAAGTCTGGACTTTGATTTATTAGATCCTATGAGTAGAAAATATTGGTCCAGTTAAAATTTTATTTTAAATCTAAAACGTCCGGGTTATGAATACTTCAGGGTTTTGGTGGATTTGTGAACTTTTCATACTAGATGAAAAGTTTCCTATTGCTGCTTTACATCAGTATTTGTAATTTTCACCACACGACAATAGATTAAAGGTTAAACCAGAAGAAATTACTACATAAATCAGACTTTCTCCACTCAGAAATCCACGTTTAAACCTACAACATTCTTAATATGACGCAAGCCGATGTGTTACTGAGCTACAATGTTTATCCTGCATTTCCCCCTGGACTAATCTGGATACAGTGTGCCTCTGCAGAAATACAGATTATATGGGTTTTTCTAGTTGCAATCTGAAGAAGACATTATAACCACACCGAGAGCTTAGAGAGAGAGAGGAATTAAACACAGTGATGCTTTAAGCTGAATGTAAATTCATACACAGTACTCTCTGCAGCAACTGTAGTCGTCGAGCAAGTTCTGCATTAACCAGTCATTTGGTTCAGGCATTTTGAAGGAATGCATCCAAAAGTTGTATTAAAGAGCTTCAGACCACTTTACTAAAGAATGACAACACATTTTACAAGGTTTCTAAATATTAGACAATAAGATTTTACCTTTTAATCAAGTATATTAGGTTGTAAATGAACTGTTTATTTTTTCATGAGATTTAAATTCTGTTTTATTTTGGTAATAAATTCTTAATAAGCTCTTCATCAACTGTTGCTCTCATTCATCATGTCCAGGACTGACAGCAGTAAGATTTTTATGTTTGTCTAGTTATGAATAATTATGTAAAATAAGAATAAGTTTTATATTTGGTTGTTGGCATGCAAGGTTTATCTGCCTCCTTTTTAAGAGTACATTTAAAACATGTGAGTCCAACTTAAGGCCCTGATCAAGTCGTTCTCATGACGGGAAAACCTTCCAGATATTTATTTAATGAAACTTTTCTTTTTGCAAGTGGAACAATTTCCTAGTCTTCCTGCAACCCAGATTTGTTTCTAGACTACAAATCTAACAAATCAAAGTTTCCATGGTTACGGTTTTAGTATTTTAGATTTTAATTGCTTCAATATGTTATTATTGATATTGATGTCAATATCAATTGATACCAATTCACACATGATTTTCAGTCAGAACAATCAATCCAAACCAAATTTGGCAAAAATCCACTTCATTGATGTTAAACAATTAGATATATAGATTTGATTACATTTTAGTAAAGCCAATGTTTATTTTTTGTTATATAAAGTCCAAGTCCTGTTTTATTGCTATTTTCATTTGGAAGATACACAATGAGGGCAAAATGATAAAACACGCCTTATTATCCAGTCAACAAATTACCAAGTCAAAGAAAATATCCAAATCAATATGTATTACAATAATACATGATCCATTTTTTTTTCTCTGCAAAAAATTTAGAGTCTTTAAATAATAATTTTTTGTTCTCTGTTAAGAAACCAGATGAGCAAACAGATTAATCAGTTTAATCTTAATAGTTAGATATGTCAGGGTAATATGTTGGCATGAGAAATTTAACCAACAGAATGCAAATATTGTCTTATTAATGCTGTATATCATTTATGTTCAGTTCAATTTGTTTTAAGATTTACCTCGAATACTACAAGAAACTTTGAATTCAGACTAAAAGACACTTATTGCTGCTTCGACGCTAATCTGTGATTTTCTGTCGTCTAATTTAATTTCTTCAACACAGAAACTGGTTGAATAAATTGTTTAAATTTGTCTTCTAATGTACAACTGGTTTCAAACCCAAACAATTCTTGCTACCAGTTGTGTGTTTTGCTGATGTGTGAGTTTGTTGTTGCTAAGGGAAATGGCAGTAGTCAGTAAGTGTAGAAAAGAGCAAGTATTCACCGCACATCTGTCCTTGGTCTGCCTTTTCTGCGCCAGAAGAAACACAGTAAATCTTTCAAAACATATTAGAGGTTATTATCTGTTCTCTCAGGACCGATTTCTCTGGTTACAAGAGCTTGTAGTGAACAGCAGAAAAGCTTTTGTATTGATTTCTAAATAAATGGTTGGTAGGTTTAAGAGTGCAAAATCACAAAGACTTTTTTGTGTGCAAGAAAATAAACAGTAATATACCCAGATGCATCTTGGAATCTTACTACAGATTCATTACATATATTTTATGTGTTTATCTTAATATTGATGATCATAAAAAGCAAAAAGTCAGACACTAAAACAATTTAAATTTTACCTAAAAATGATTTCTAACACACAAAAAAACACAACTTTGCTTATTTCCTTCTAGGAATATTCACCCAGAACTTGCTCAGGGCTCCTTTTGCTTCAGTGCAGAAATTATTTATTTACATCATGGAAGTAATCAGCCTGCGACTTTGTTGCTTTCAAATGGCTGTTGGCTCGTTGAAATGGATGAAGCTGGTACCAGAACGCCACACTGGTTACTGGTGTTACTGGTGAGTTACACCAACACCAGTAACATCCCATACTTTACAGCTCTGGAGTGGGTTTAAAACGGCTCCATTTTATTACATTTAAATCAGTTTTTTTATACTTTTGTAACGGACTGGTTACTAAAACCAGATTTTAGCGGAATGCTCACTTTTATAGCCTGGGTTTTCACAAAGAAAAGAAGCTATATAACCTGGATGGAGCAATGCCACAAACAGAGAATATAAAATGATTTACTCATTAAAGTAATTGTTCCTCTGTTTGTCTTCATGAGGTCATTAAGGTTGTTCCTTTCAGATTTCCCCACAGGAAAGGCTGAGCTGCTGTCTATATCTTCCGGTAAATTGGGTTACACACTGGATGAAACTTTAATGATTCACATGAGGAAATGTAGCTACAGCAGCAGCAGCAGCAGAGAAGCACCAGAAACAATGGCGATGTGAGGAAACACGGCCAAACGTAGTGAAAATAATGAGCTCAAAAACAAAGCAGATGAGGACAGTTTCACTGGTCAGCTGGTCCAGAGATTGGCTGGGATTTATTTATTCATGAAGGATTTCTAGAGGAAGTAAAGCTGGTTTAAAAAAACCAAAAACATAGACCCTGACAGTCTTCCTTTTACAGGACATCGTTCATCCATACTGGTGGTAAAAATGCCCTCATTCATCTTCATAACAACATGGCCGCCATTTCCTACAGCATTTGCTCTCTCCGCCTGTCTCTGGTTAAGATAAAACATGCCTCTTTGTGTGTCTACAGATGTTTGTGCTCCTGTTTGCTAAACACAGGAAGAGAAGAAAATGTCACTTTTTCCAGAATTTATTTTTGTGAGCAAAAATAAAAAAACAGATAAATTAAAAATTATATTTGTACGATCTGTTGATAGTCTATAGAGTCCTGCTTCCTTTAATCTATGGTTACCAATAATCATCAAACATGTAGCATGTAGATTTGTATTATTGTATTAATTTTTCATTTAGAAAAATAAATGTTACCTGCATATTTATATGTGGCTTCACTTAGTCCAGGTAATACAAACCAGATATTTAATAAAGGCAGGATGCACCTTGCATTGCTCCTATTAACGATATTTGACAGGTTCTAGTTATAAATCATCCCTGAATTGTAGGGGCAACTTTTTCCACCTGCCCTGCACCTCTTGTGTGATCATAAAACTTCTAATAAACATAAAATATGTTGGTTGCTGCCTCTTACACTGCTGACACAGCAAGATTTTATTATGAGTTATGGCTGCAAACAGCAGGGATTCTTGAGTGGATTAGAAAAACACACCTTCAGAATATTGCTACTTTATGTTCATCAATCCCACAAGTTGGGTTTATTTTTCCTATTTTGCTACAGAGTTGGTACATTTTCAAGGAGTTTTAGTTTGGCTTGTTTATTTTTTTATCTGCAGTTATAATACTATGCTCATATAGTATTTTTGCACTTCCAAATACATCATGGAGGAGCCAAGACATATAAGCTGCAAAACTTGGGTTGGAAATTCAAATTGCATTAAATCCCTCAGAAGCATCTCTTTACTGTCTCTATTTCAAGCCTCCTCTTCGTCCTCTTTTTCTTCACCGCAAATCTTTCATATCCTCGTCTTTCCTCAGGATTCGCACCTTTTGATCACCTCTCGACTCATCGCCTCCCCCTCCTAGAGCAGAGTGATTTATTATCACGTTCCTTTTTTCCTGCTGAAACACCATTACTGTCAAAGTCACAATGGAGACACACGAGCGCCTTCAACATTCACCGGGGCGGGTTTTAATGGACGCCAAATACGTAAACAACGCGTTGAGAAAAATCAGAGTAAAGAATTAAACAAAAAATACAAAGTAAAAAAATACTTAGTGTCTCAGATGGAGTCCTTTCGGACTAGTGGGACAAGAATTGTTTTTTTCAGTGACCATCCAAAGTATTTGCCATCTAAAACTCTAAACTATCCATATGATAAGAAAGAGAAAATATTAAAGCAGAGGGAGAAAAAGAGACGTGAATAAGTATAGAGGGAATGTAAAAGAGTGAAAGGGTACTGAGGCTGTGTGTCATGGAGTCCCCAGAGTTCTAATTATCACTGTATGAATTATTACATCTGTAACTTTTGGATCTCCCCTGGAGTCTCAGCTGCTGCCTCCACCCATAAACACCTCTAGACCACCCTTCACTTCAGGCGATTTCTCCCTCCTACCTCCCTCTCCTTTATTTCTGCTCCCTCTCTTCCTGTCTCATCCAAAAACATCTACGTGCTCCACTAGTCATTTCCAGTCTTTCAAGTCTCTTGAAAGCTTTAATCTAAGTGGAGAGGCCTTTCATTCCTGTTCAAATGTGATTACAAAATCCGAAAGCTCGAAGTTTTTATTCACTTTTTTTGTTTTTACCAGCTGAACTTGTACAACGTATTTAAGTTGTATATTTTAGCAATGTTCAACAAATACTAACAGCTCATTGGGAGCTGTTGCTTTGTAGTTTTAGGGTTATTTATTGTATTTTATTTAATGTATAGGGACAGAAAATGCTGGACTGCTGTTAACCACCAACTTGATTTTTTCTTTTGTTAGAATAAATACAGTGAACCTGAATGCGTCTGTCATGAAGTCAACCTACTGACCTGAGACAAACAGAAGGGTTACACTGTGTCATTACCAATATATTAATTGAAAATTGTTTCGAAACAACAATTTTATCACTTGTCACAATAATTTCTGGGACCATTTATCGTCCTGCAAAGTTTGTCATCATGACAGGCCTGCGTTGTAGTTTAACACACATTAATGTACGTCTCCATAGTAACAATGTTAATGTGTTCATTAGAAAGGAGAAGCTAATGCCTCCAAGCGCCTTACCTGGTATGGATACAGAGTGACTCCTCCATTAGTCCGGTTCTGGTGCTGATGGGCCTGCAGAGCTGCTGCGCTCAGAACCGCTCCCCCGCCGTTATTACTGGGACTGCTTACGCCGCTCACTGGTTGCTGCTGGGCACCCGCTTTCCCTGAGCTGGGGGAGCCATTCCTTCGGTCCATCCCGGCTCCCAGACCCAAGGAGCTGGGTTTGGATCCCAGTCTGTGTCCTGTTCCTTGGAGCTGTTGAGTTGTGGGACCACAGCTGGACGTTTGTGCCCCCGAGGGACTTCCTTGACTGGGGGTGGACTGACCATGGATCGGGCTTGGTGTCGGGGTCTGACTGGGGCTCGGAGAAGGAGACTGCGAAGATGAGAGAGGAGTGTATGGAGCAGTCACAGAAGAGGACGGGAGAACCGAAGGAGCCCATTCACGTGAAACTGGAACTCCTGGCGGTCCCGAGGCGCCTGCTGGTCCCGAAGGTCCATGAGATCCGTATCGAGCTGGAGGCGAAGAAGTGGGAGACAGATCCCACTGATCCAGGGTGAGGACCATGCGCACAGCTTCCTGTTTGAGCTGAGTGAGGTGAGTGGCGCAGACATCGCAGCGACTGTCGCGCTCGTTCCACGCACGCCGAGAACTGTTGGGCACCTGAAGCTTGTCGTGGAGGAGGAGTGAGAAGGACGGATCCTGGAGGAGAGATGAAGACCAACTTGTTATACTTCATCAAACAGGTTAAGACGGGTTTATTCAAAACATGGACACAGATTTTAGTCAGATCAGTTCTGATTGCTTCAGAATGAACTGATTTAGGGCCAGATATGCTGCTTCTGGCCATGGCCCCCCAAACTTTTACATTCACAATCAACATGGCTGCAAACAGATGCACAATTATGACTATTTGAAAAGCATTAGTTGAGCCTCCTACACAGCAAATTGCTTCTGAATAGTTAGTCAACAACAAAACACTTGTCTTTTCCAGCAGCCATTGTACAGCACATACAATGGTAAAACCGACTGACCAAACACACTGGAGCTCCAACTGGGTTGCTAGGTGACGACCTGGGCTTGACTGGGGTTGCTAAGTAACAGCATAGTGCCAGTTGAATGTCACTTAACAATGGAGAAATTTATGAAATGACTCATTTTCTCGACACCAAAAAACATTAACTTAGCGCCAAAAACAACTGGGTGTTTTTTAAGTGCTTAGACTGTATTTAGAATAAGTTGAGACCCAAATGGAAGGAAAAATGAAAATGAATGGTGTAATAATTTAACAGTTAATTATATAGAACCAAATATGGTGATAATTACAAAAAGAAAAGGTAAAATATTTTCTCAACATGATAAAAGTAATAAAAACTCTTGAAAGATTAATGTTAGAGGAAGAGAAATCCATATTTTACATGTTTGCTTCTAAATGTGAAAAACTTTCACATTTAGACATGTTCTACTTATTAACTTCATATATTTAATATGAACTAAAATATAAAGGACGAAGCAACCACTCATATTTAGAAAATACACAAATATGTTTAACTGTTGTTGTGGCAGATACTTTAATATTAAATAAACTCAAAATGCATGCCGAACATCTTTATGGCTGTGATGTGTTATTTTAAATGTTGTTTTTATTGACTGTAAGTGTAAAATCATTATAATTAACAGAAATAAAGGCTTAAAAACATCAGTCTGAGCTTAATTAATTAATCTACCTACATAATGTGTTACACTCAAAGTACTGAGTCAATGAAATAAATTAAAATTCCAATTATATTCTAATTTATTGATAGGATGTGTAACCTGAAGACATAAAAACAACATTCAGACTCTGCAAAAACACACATTCCCTTCCATAAAAAGCCATTTAAAGCCGTGTGATACAGAGGAAGCTCCCTAATAAAGGTGACATTCTGGCGTCCTCAAGCATGTTTAATCTTTTCAGGAACAGAGCAGATTAAACAACGCTCCT
The DNA here is from genome assembly GCA_903067055.1 of Poeciliopsis paucimaculata. Taxonomy (NCBI): domain Eukaryota; kingdom Metazoa; phylum Chordata; class Actinopteri; order Cyprinodontiformes; family Poeciliidae; genus Poeciliopsis; species Poeciliopsis paucimaculata. The sequence continues at coordinate 45,795 of CAEGAD010010407.1, forward strand.
TTTGGAATCATCGGGTACAACGGATGAGTGGAACATGAAAAATAATTCTTAGGCATTTTAGGATTTACTTTTGCATCTCCTATTCCTTTTCGCCTGGTTCTGGTCTGCTCTACGTCCCCAGAACCAGAACCAAATATGGAGAAGCATCATTCAGCTTCTATGCACCACAAATCTGGAACAAACTTCCAGAAATATGCAAAAATACTGAGTTCCTTTAAACGATTTGTTTGATCTGCCTTCAATTAATAACAACTGAAACATTGAGTATTTCTTGATGGTAACTTTTATTATCATATAAAGCACGTTGAATTGCCTTGTGGCTCAAATGTGTCATCAAAATAAACTGTACTTAACATATGATGCAATATAAGAAACGATGTGATGGCAGCTTAAAGAGCTCTGGAAAAGCCAGTTGGATTTATATACCTTTGATGTTACCTTGCTATGGATTATAGCGCTGCTATCCTCTTAAAGAAACATGAGAGCACTGTGCGCCTTTTAGTTCATGTTTATGGATTTAAAATGAGGAGAAGGGATTCAGTGTTGCTGCAGAGATGTTTGTTTGGTCCACTGGTGAGGATTTCCACGAAGTGATGTTAGTTAGGACTGAATTTGATGGCAATCTCACTTTAGTTACTTGATAAAAACAACTGATGCCACGTTATACAAGCTGTTCAAACTAAACAACATTCAATGCATAGAAGAGATTAAAAAGTCCAGAAAGATTTGCAGACTGGATTTGAACATTAAGATTTGGCAGTGGATGAAAAACGAAAGTTTGTTTACCTGCGCACAACAAGCTTTAGAAGTGAAGTTTGTGCTTTTGCAGAATTAATCTTAAAGCAAACGAGATTCAGAATCTGCATATATTTATTAACCTTTGCAGATCAAACTCTGATTGTTTGAGGCAAAAATAATTATCCACAGTAAATCTGAAAAGTATGCATGTTGTATGTAAAAACTGTTTATAAAGTCACACAACTGTGACTGTCCAAGTAAAATAATGCCAAAAATACAACCTTTGTAGAAATGTTATAAGATGTAAATGTATTTCCAAAGATTGTAAGCTAAGTAGCTAAACATTACACCGCAGCTTGACTTGCAGTTTTTTGGAGGGGCTATGTTGGTGGTAATTCTGTCTTGTAGCACCTCATTTATGTAAGTAAACGTAATGCACCTTTAGTGAGCTCATGGATTTGCACTAAAGGAAGCAGTCGATAGTGGTAGTAAAGTGTGGGCTGAGCGTGCAGAATCTGTGTTTCCAGACTAATTGGAACCACTTGTCCAGAACAAAGCTGCTCTAAATCTCCTGCCGTCCCTTTTTGGGCTAAATCTCCAAGCTAACAAGCAAACGCACAAACACAGATACGAATCACAGTCTGAACCTTTCTGATCTCAGCGAAAAAATATTTTTGTTGCAATTTCCACAAAGCATTAAAAGCTTATCTGACAAAACTCGTTGAGTAGAAACATGTTTTTTATTTAAAAATAGTAATGCTGATGACCGTAAAGTATTATATTACTGTAGATGGGTTTGCAGTGAGTCTGTTAAATAATTGTGTTCCTAAACCATCAAACTGTTTCTTGCAAAAGTATTCAAAAGTTTTGACACCTTTAATGCTACAACTTCAAACAAAAGCATTTTTTTTTTTCTATTTTTCTCATCTAGACTTCATTGTACTGAAGAAGCATATTCCCCAAACCTTGAATTTATTTCCGTTCTTCATCTTGTTCACATTAAAACCTTTTCAAAGGGCCTGGGTGAGCTGAGATCTCTGCGGTTCAGTCCAGGAAAGAATCTGCAGAGTGAGATGTTAATCAAAGTGATGTGTTGGCTCTGTCTGCTCATTGACTTTTAATCAATACATGAGTTATAACCACACTGAGCTCACAAGGGGTGTGTGTATATGTGAGCCTGTGATAGACGTTTCCCAGCAGAACAAAACAGGCAGATATGAGGACGCAAAGACAGATGACTGACAGAAAAACACAGCAAAACCTTTAGAGAATTAGATGTGATTTATTAAGCCTCCGCTCGTCTGGAGACACATTTTTCTGTTAGTTTACTCCACTATTTGTTTATTTTCTGCATCATCCAATCGGCTGAAAGAACAGCTTACAGTCTCTGAATGAATGAGTCTCTCTCACTAAAAATATCTACTTTTTCCCCATCAATGTACCCAGTTGTCCATGTCTGAGTGCTTATATGGATACAAAGCAACACTTCATCTAATCGTAAAATACCCCTTCTTAATGTGAGAGCCGCCTCCTCGGCTATATAAACAAACCACACAACCACAAGATACACACACACACACACAGCAGGACCCTCAGTGTGTGTGTGGGCGGGTGGTGTTTAGAGATAAAGAGTACCTTGTAGTATGTGCAAACCAGTCAAAACAGTAGTCTGGTATGAGGAAGACTGAGGTCAAACCTGGTGCTAGATGTACCAGATATCTTGACTTTTCTTTGGAAAAGTTTTCATTCAAACATCTAAATATATTCCCATTGAAGTAAGAGTAGCGGCGTGACACTGAGTACAGTTTTCAGATGTAATCAAGCAGTTTAAATAAAGAAAATATACTATGAATATTAGAGGAAAGGTTTATTTAAACATTTACTTTTTGTGAATATGAAGAAAAAAATACATCCAGTCTGATGTATAATGTCAAAGGAGTGGAAGTGTGAAGCTATCAATATTCCCACTCCTTCTCCACCTGCATAACCTTACAGTTACTACCAATATAATCCCTACATAAAACAACTAGACCAACACATTGTATGTCTTTTGATTCAGTTTCTAATTTTTCTTCAGAGTAATACCTCTTTATTTTATCATAACCTCATGTTTCTGTGGATTAAAGTTTCCCTTATCCACACACATCTTTACTGCCAGAGGAGATCAGTCCAAGCCCTCAGAAAACAATAGTACACAAGCTGATGGACAAAGTTGTTTTTTTTGTTTCGTCACATCTTTTAATGAGCTTACGGTTACATAACGATGTCTGGATGTTGCTGTCATAGTCTCTGCAGTCACATCTATCCATCTCTTCAAGCTTCGCCAACGAGTTTATCAGTATTCTGTGAGTGACTCAATCAGTGTTAGCAGCGCTGAAGACTGGCTGCGTGTGTGTGAGTGTGTGTGTGTGATTCATTTTCTCCTGCAAGGGTAAACACAGCCTGAACAGCAAAGATGGAGTGACAAAAAAAGAGAAAGCAGCTTCCGAGCTGACTGAACAGTGACCTAACTGACTCTTTGTGTGTGTGTAGGTGTGTGTGAGTGCGTGTGTGTGGCGGCTGGAGAAGGACACAGACAGACGCTATTACTGAGATCTGATGGGAAAAGACGATGCGATTTGCTCTCTCGTTTCTTTATGTGTGCATAGAAAGGACTGAAATGTGTGTAAATACACACTAACAGCCACATGCCAAATAGAAAAGCTGCTTCTGGTAATGCACTCGTTTGTGTTTTTAACCTTTGGCTTCCGCAGGATTTACCTCCGATAAATTCGACAGTAGTTTAACGCATTGCATTTGAAACCGAAGAGGATAAAGCTGAACTGACAGCAGATTGGAAATCAGGAGCTATAAGTTTGTGCATAATTTTAGCGTTCATCTTACGTCGCTTCATACTGATTACCTGCGTCTCATATTTCTGATTATTCATTTCTCCTCTCATCCTTCTGCAGCCACACCTTGACACAGACATGCAGAGGCATTTCCCAGCAGGTCTGGGATCAGGGAGATCATGCAGAAGAGATGCAGATGGTCTCCTGCACCTTCTCTGACCATAAAATGAAAAACATACATTCATGCCACCTGGACTGGTGGTCTATCATCACACACTGGTCTCATGATAAGGACTGACATGTTCCTCTGCGATGGAGGCTGGTGCAAGAAGAGCAAGGTCAAAAACAAAATGGCATCACAGATCAATCACATTGATGGGCGAGAAAAATGTATAAGGATTAACACAAACCTAACCCCACAAAAAACACATAAAATACAGTATAAAATAATTCAGCTTTTATTTTTTCTTAACGTGGTTAAATTAATGTAGCAAGAGTTTTAAAACAAAATGACTGAAATATTATTATTGAAAATAAATGTATTCAATTGAGTGCAAAAGAAACTGACAAGATGTGTTCTTGATACAGCAAACATGCAAATTAAAGTAGTGAAACGTTTCTGCCAAAATATTTTGAGTAACCTCAAATTTTCTAGAGAAAACAATGAAATTTAATAGATAAAAAAATAATTTTATTTTTTTTTTCAAAATTTAAAGTTTGTTTTTCTAATTTTTCTAGAAAATTTGAAAAGAAATCACAAAATTTGAGTCTTTGCTTTGTTTTTGTTTTTTTTTGTTTTTTTGGCCCACGGATATTTTTGATTCTACAATTTTGGACCAGATGGGCCAAGATTGGCCCATGTGTAAACATCTAGACCACTCCTGGTCTAGATGTTTAAAATTAAACAGTTTAATTCACATTGAATGACTCAGTGTGTAACCAGGATGGTAATATTCTAGAAATATAAATTTTAGTCACAAGAAAGAAGAGAAAATAACCATCCAAGGTAATGAAAATGAAATGCTCAGCCTTAAGTTTTCCTTGAAACTTAAAGTTTTTCAAAGTTTGATAAGGTAAACTAAATGATTCAGATGATTAAAAATGTGATGTTAAAATTTCACTGAGTCCTTAAAAACTAATAAAATATGAGAAAAAATAAAATACAGTTACCTGAACATGACCAGTTTGACTGAAGAGTGAATTAAGATTAAATTATTACGAACATAAGTAAAGCGACTAAAAGCCAAATTAATCTTTGCTTATAACAAAATGCAGGTGAGAGAAAAAGGTTTGCATTTTAAAACGTAAAGTTTTAGTTTTCTTCTCCTTTTCCCTCTGTGATAAATAACTTTAGGGCCCTGCAGACTTCCCCTCACTGAGCCTCATTTATTCCCTGCAGCCTCTCCTGCTCTGCACCTCGTTTAATCAGTTTTAATTGGCCTCTCTCACGTGATCTAACTGTGGATTTAAACCGGTCTGGACGCAAGTACTCACATTTACACACAGGCGCATTCATAACAAAGAAAATTAATTAGGCTGTTCATGTTGTCTTGTTGAAGTTGATGTAAAAAAGCATTAGATTGTAAAAATTACATGAATTGATCTTTTTTTATTGCAGCTTGTGCACACATCTGTATGTTGACTCAACCCTGCAGCTCCACATCCGTCTCGCTCTTTTACTGAAATCAATTTTTATCTTCAGTCAAGTGGGTTCAGCATTTATTTCTACACTGAATTACAATGAAGTACCTTTCATAAAACATAGAAATAAACAGGTTGAAATACAATTCTACAAATAAATCCTGGAAATATTCCATCTTAAAATGGAATTACATGACTGAGTGTAAAGATTAATAAAACCACTTAGATCTAATTCAGCACTTTTATTCATTCTTGGATTATGAGGATTAATTAATTAACTAGTTAATTGATTAACTAGTTCACACTAAGTCAATACAATAAGTCCTATGTATGTTCTATGTAACTAATTTCTTGATTCTGGCAGTAATTAGATGTGTGTGTGTGGGGTAGTGAAATGGAAAATATAATAAATCAGTCATTTTATGTTTTAATGTGGTGGAAACCAATTTTTACAAATAGGATCAAGTTATTTTCGAAAGCTTCTTACCCTAAATAACTGAATTCCAGTTTTGGAAGAAGTATTTTATATTTACTTAAGTTATCTTTTATCTGGTATTACTTTATTTTTTGTGTGAAATATTTAAGTGTAGAAAATGAGAGCAAGACCAGAAGAAATTTGCAAGGTGAGAATGTTTCTTTTCAGAGCGCTGCAGGTCTCCTTTGACACCAAACGTCTTTAAAAGCTTGTGTGCTTCCATGAGAAAGTCCATATTAAGCACATATTTCATATTTCAAACACTTTCTCTGTTTGGGTTTGACAGAAATGTTTACCTAGAGCTCTGAAAATTACCATCAATTAGCTTCGAAAGTGCTCAGCGGTGTTTCACTAATGAAATGTCATTTCTCCTTCATGCACACATCCAGACATTTTCTGACCTCTGTATTTGTGTGAAGTAGGTCATTAAACCCAGTCAAAGAGGGACAAAACACCGTTTAGAATTTGTGATGTCTAGTGTGAAAGTTTGACCATTTTTCATGCGTGTGCGATAAATGTCTCCTGAATATTAGCAGCCTGAGTTACGAATCTTGTCCCAGCTTGTTTAACACTGTGCATATGAACCCCTGCTATAGTGTAAATGAGTCTGCTGGATGGTTTTTATTAGCCGCTCACATCAGCGCCCAGTGCTATAAATGAAGTAGTTCTTTAAATCACTGCCCAGTTTTTCTATGTGAAAGCTGCTTGCTGGGGCCTGTTCATAAATTAGCTGGCTGTTAATGGTGGTGCCTGGTTGTAAAAAGAAATGCTTATAAACTCTTTCTGACTTACTTCCAGCTCTCTTAAAAATACCTGCAGGGTAAATTAAACTTTAGGTTAGCTAAGCAGAACGTGAAAGCGATCTCTGCTATGTTAGCTAGCAGCCAGTTAGCTTGACCTAATAATGATCCCACAGTCACTTTATATTGTTTGTTCTATCATTATTTTATGGATGGCATGAAGGTAAATACAGCCCATTGGTATCAATGCCAGATTGTCAGTGAAGTTTTATTGCCTCCTGTTGCAAATTAAACTAGAAAACATAAGTCGGTCTGCATCATAACAGACCGACAAACCTTTGCCACATTTAGTAGAAAAGCACGTATATATTCCTGTTAGACAGACAGCAATTTAATCAGATTGTATTCTGAGTAGCAAGAAGTTCAAGGAGTTCAATTAGGTTTAAATTTTTTGTTTTTTTTTTTGCAAAAAAAAAAAAAAACCCCAACAAAAACAAAACAAAAAAAAAAACAAACAAAAAAAAAAATAATATATATATATATAAATATAAAATATAGAATTAAAAATCTGTTTCTAATTTTAATTGTCTAATAAAAACTAAACTAGACACGAAAAATGTGATTTTATGAGTCAACATGGGTTATTTTTATTTTACAGTAATTAAACTAATTATGTATGCCCTAATCTTAACTTGTTTTAGCCTAAAAGAGTAAAATACAAAAATAATTGCGGTTATTTATTTTTTACTGCTGGTAATTTAGACATTCATTATTTGGCAGGAAACATTTTCTTAAAATGAGGGGTTGAAAGAAAAAAAAAAAAATCTAATTATGCACTTCCCAGGCACATGTAGGGCCATTTTATAAAACAATTAAGTAACTGTGTAACTAAAAATGCTGCATGTTAAACATAAAAGAAATTTGACTTTGCAATTTGGAATCGCTGTCTCTTTAAGAAGCTCCTGCTCTTTTCCACCACACCATCACCATAATGCTGCCAAAGGCTTTAAACATGCAGGAAAGAATCAAGCAACACTCTAGGTATGTTTTTAATGTTGGAATAACATTATGAAATGATACAAAAGTCAATTTTACTATAATATCCACCTTAATGGAGGGTTGACAACCTTAAGTTGGTTCACAAAATTACTGTTTTGTGAACCTGGGCAGTTTGTTGGAACAGTTTTCCCTCCTCCTACATTTCCACTTCATGAAGCTCAATCAGGCATAAACCTTTTCTGAAAGAGACTAAAAGCTGTTGAGTTAAAACTGGTTTCAATAGTTTCAGCTGTAATTAAATTATGATGAATTTTAATCGGGATTGGCGACGCTAATTTAATATTCTTGATTTCCACACATTCTCATACACTTTTGGGTGAAAGTGTCTGCGGCATTTCAACCGTAACATCTGGAAAACAATCTCATGTTGTCTGATTTCACTGCTTTCAATCGATTTCCGGACTCGGCTGTTGCAGTGAGCGAAGGTCTGTGTCCCGTCAGCGCCGCAGCACAGGAACAGGACAAAGATTTAATTTACATAAACGGCGCCGCTTTCATCCCACTCAATGAAAACACAAACAGAAAACAGCCTGGTAGAGAGTAGGAGTGAAGTTATGTGGGGGGGGGAATGTCCTCAAATCAGACTTTAGTGGCAATAAAATGTGTCACATTTGAACCATGAGGAGTTATTTTAATTTCTACATTAAATCCAGAAATATGTGTGTTATGTAAACACACTCACTGTCCTCTGATTTCCCAGGAATGGGGTAACTCCTCCTCACGACTTATTGCTGAATAATTCCAGTTTGGTTTGCAACATAAAGTGATTCTGGCAAATGCTCAGCCATCCTTTTTTTAATCCTAACCTACTTTTTATTCATCTTTCCACCATCTCCCAAAGCTTTTGCGTCTCTCAGTTTCTTCTGTCCTCTCTCCAGTGACTCCATTCCTGTTTCTCTCTCTGACAGAGATAAATTGCCTCTTGGTGTGGGTAATCCATCTTGCTGCATCCTGCACTCTCACTCCCATGTTTTTTTTCTCTCTTTCCTTCCATCTATTCCTCCTAGACGTGTCTTTCTATGCTAAAGTTAGTGAGACTCAGGGGAGGATGTGAAGGCCTGACACTTCACTGTTTAATACAAATCAGTAAAGAAGTATTTTATTTATTATCTAGAGGGTGAAATCTTTTTAATGTTCTTAATTTATTTTCTCTACTTTTTTCTCCAACACTTTGTCTTGATTAAAAGAAACCAACAAAAAGAGAAAAAAACAGACAGATATAACGATTATAATCCAGGTGTGTCTCAAAATCTATACTTTACAAGTTTAGTGCATGAATAATGATAATTGCTACAAAAAAAGAACGTTTACTGGTTTCCTTATCACATATATCACAAAAACTATATTCAAACATATTAATGGAAAATTGAGTGGAAAGAAAAACTATGGTAGAGATAACCGCAGCCTTAAGATTGTTAAATGTAGCCTGTTCAAGATTTTGTGCCAGTCACCAGAAGTGGCTGGAGGCTTCCTGACCCACTGAACATCGATGTATCCATGTGAGCTGTAACTGTCACATTCCTTGCCTTAAGTTGCTCCTGAACCAGAAATGTTGCCAAAAACATTTTATATGGCGAAAAAAGCGTAGCGTTATTGTAATGCTACATTGATAGTGTAATTCGTACAAAAACAGCTGCGTGAGAATACTCTCAAGGCCGCAGTTAGTCTGCTGCTTGTATACCTTCTTCTGGAATTTTTCCTTCCACTCAACTTTCCAGTAAT